>JAJTUV010003392.1:0-75725 GCA_021653895.1 Mastomys natalensis | reverse complement strand
GTCTCTGACTGCCTTGACTGAGTTTTCTCTCTTTTTTTAGACAGTGTTTTTGCTATGGATTTTTGGAATTATCAGTCCTCCAAATTTGCTGAGACTACAGGCATGCCTCACCACACCCAGCCCCATCTGGCAGTGCATCTTTGAAAACATGTTTTAATATTTTCTTCAGACCTTACTGCCTCATTGGTTATTATCATTCAGTTGTTCTTTCAGTCATTTATTCAATAAATAGGTATTAAATGCTGTGCGAAACAATTGGAACACAGAGATGGACAAACTCCTGCATTCACTGAAATTGCATTCCTGTGATAAGAATATACCATAAAAAAACAAAACAAAACAAGCAAAATACATTATGTAATCATAATCTCATTTATTTAAAGGTCATGTAAAGTCTAAATATACTCTTCAGTGACAGAATGCCTGATTAACATATTGAAATCTCTGGATTCTATTCCCAACACTAGAGGGAGAGGGAAGAGAGCAGAACACAGAGGATTCCAGACCAGAATTTGGTTCTTACATAAAGAAACTGCCTCAAGGAAGTAATTCAATACAATATAATTAAAAGGGGGGAGTAATTCATGGTTTTAGGTGGATATAAGTAAGTTAATTACTACAAAGCATGTTCCTGGACTACAGAAACACTATTTGATGGAAAGATTTTATTTGAAGGTGTATAGCATGACTCATGAAAGAACATTTACCTGTCCATTAATCTGGAAGGCTTACCCCTGCCATCTCTTAGAGCTATGATTCCTAATATTGATGTACGTAGCTGTCAAAACTGAAGTTATTTGTTCTAGTAAAACCCAACTGATGGAGTTGAGGATGAGGGGCAGTTATAGCATAGATTACTTTCCTAGTGTGTATGAAGCCTAGGGTTCATTTCCAAGTACCATGTATATTTGGTATGATAATATACTCCTGTAACTCCAGCACGTGAGAAGACCAACAAAATCAGCAGTGCACATAAAGTACTTTAAAAGGCTACATGGAGAAGGAGAAGTTACGTTTACTGTTTCAATTGCATGTTTGTGCAGTATGACAAATTCTTTTCTTGAATGTGGGTACAACGTGCAGATATACTGATCCGACTTTTTCATGATGTGTGAGGAGCAATGTCTGAATACATTGATACATTCATCAGTGAAGTGACATTCTTACAAGACAGAATGAAATAATGATGAAATATCAAGCAAGAATGAGATGGGCGAGTAGGAACTGTTAAATGACCAGCGACCTTAGTGCCACAACTGACTGTACTGAAGCCTCTTCAATTGGTTTCAAAAATCTATCAAGGAACCAAGTTCTGTAAATAGTTACCAGAAATTCTTCCAGTTTCACTACTGAAATAGGAGGTTACTCCTCTGAATGAAATGAAACAGACATTATCTCAGGATAGATATCCACAATAATTCAACTTCTAAAATATCAGATATTAAATAATAAAGAGATCTCTTCCTGGTTTATTGATTAGGTCCATATGCCAGAATAGTTGGTAGAAGCACAAATTTCCATAAAATACAATGAGAAAAAAAGCAGTCATCACTTTCACTAATTTCTGATAGTCTACTAGCTCATGTAAAGCAACAGTGTAATGGACTACAGCCTGCCAACTTTAATACATCAGTCTTATTTTTGCTATGTGTTGAAATATTTATAAAGGCTTCAATATCATTCTCACATAGTAATTAGTATGAAATTGCTTTTTCTTATGACTTATTTACATTGAACTAGAATCTTCCTCAAAGTGTAGGAAGGCAAGCAATCCAATAGTAAGTCCAGTAAGGTGATATAGATAGGCAGATAGATAGATTGATAGATAAATAGATAGATAGATAGATAGATAGATAGATAGATAGATAGATAGATAGATAGATAGATAGATAGAGATATATAAAATAATCAAGGCAGGGGATAATAGAATCTTCCTATTTATCACATACATCATTCCTTTTTTTTGAGACTCCATAGTATAGATTCACACAGATCCATTTCCAAAGCCAACCAACCAAGCAAAACAAACAAACAAACAAAAACACTATTCATGAGCCAATATCATGTCTATTTACTGCTCTGCCTACTGAATTGGACTTGTAATACATATTTCATATTTCACCTATGTGTGTATATTGCTGGAGATACAAAAGCCAGAGGAGGGGAAAAGGAGGATGAAATGGAGCTGGACAGAGTAGCTGCTGGTGTGTAGGTTCACTTACTGGCTTTGTTCACATTATCAGTGATGTTGCCCTTTCACATTATCACTAGGCTTTCAAACTGCCACAAGTCTCACTTGTCAGGTTGTCCAGATACTTGATGACACAGATGGGCTTTCAAATTCAAGCGACACAGATGTTGCTTGTTTATGGTCATTTTAGAGAACTCAATGGCTATGAACACCATTTTTCATAAGATGTAATGAGACGTTTTTAAAACCAATAATTACCCTATTTATTTTCTTAACTAATATCTATGCTATTCAAAGCAATTTTGTTACTATATCTATCAATGGCTTTTATTCTCAAGCATGGTAAATCAACACCCACCTGCAATCTTAGAATTTCAAAAGTTCAAGGCTATCTTTAAAGTAATAAGAATTATTTCAATACTGTGCCATGGTGCCTTTCTTGGGCCTTTCCAAAACAAAAAACAAAAAACAAACAAACAAACAAAAAAACCAAAACCATTCTTCTTAATTCTGTCTCATTTCATCGTGGTTGCTACAAACTAATGAACCAATAGATTCTCACACTTAACAGGTACGCACAAACTCCTGACAGGGCACAGCAAGATACAGTGGTGTGTGTTATGGATATGGGACCTGTGTTTTGGCCCAGGTCTATCACCACTATAAGCCTGATTACATCTTTTCTTCAGTACTTCAGTTTTAAAAATCATGAAGAAACAGTGCTGAACATCATAGTCAACTCCAATTAGTCCCCAGAAAGCCGTTTAAATAATCCTTGGCTTCACTACAGGAAGTTTTTTAGACAGTTTTTTGCAATTTTAAGAAAATGTAAACCTACCTTTCAAAATATGCGTGGGATCCAGAAACTTCTTGCGAATTGTCTCTGCAAGCCCTATGTAGAGCTATTAATATGAACTGAAACAAATCAACTAACAAGAATAGAATTTCAAATCTGCTAACTTCCTGATATCTGTGAAGGATAATTACTCAAATAAATGCTGATCCTTTAACAAAATTAAAATCTTAAGATAATCATAGAATGTTTGTGGACTGGCTCATACTGTAATTGTAATCTCCTCTTCCAAAACAGAATGGACGATACAAATACTATTTGTCACTGAATACATTTAAATATGTATATATACTTCATACAAGCAGCCAACAAAATGGAAACCATGCTACTGCAATGTATCATTATATGAAGACAGCACAAGTCCCAAAGAACTAGTGTACAAGATCCAGTCCTATGGAAGAAAGCTTAGAGTCATTAGGTCTTGCTATGATTCTCATACTATCAACCGATAAGACTCTCCTTTTTATAATCCTCTCTAGTGAAAAGATTCCACAACATTTCTCAGGATCCATTTCCAATGTTTCACAATAAAGATTTCTGATTAAGTCTAACCAAATCTCTCATGACTTCTTCTTGAGTCTATTGCATCATTTGAGAATAAAGAGAGGACTGAATGACTGTCTTCCACATCTGAATCATGATATATTTTTAAGGCAAGAAGTAGGTTAGCCCTTAGGCTTCTTTTATCAATGAATACAATTCTTTACCAATCCACTCTGAAGACCCCTCTTGTGTTCTGTGACTGACATATATATATTTTATATATAGCTATGCCTTACTTTGAAGACTCCAGTAACAATCTCCCTAGAGAGATCCTGACCTTTTTATACTCAGCATATAGAACCTTCTATAATCTACAGAGCTTCTCTTTTCCTGGGATTTTTCTCTATTCTCAGAATAATACTAGGAACTGTAGCTGAGATTATCTGAACTATAATAGTATTACCAAAGTGTAAGAAATACACATTAAAATATTAAAAGTTCCTGGCTTCAGCTTACAAAAAAAAAATAAGAGCATTGAGATTTTAGCCTTGTGGTATCCTGTCCAAAGGCCAAGAAATTATTCAAGTGGTATTTCTCAGGAAACAAATGTTTAGACTCCTGGGAAGAGCCAGAAAGCTGGAGTGTGATGTGGTTCTTGGCTTCCCAATTATTATGTCACCAGAAAAATATTTTGGCTGAGTATTAAATTCTTGTCCTCATTTCCAGTCCACTTCAGCCTGTAAAGTTATATGATTCAGAGAATTTCACAGTGCACTCCGAGGTGCTTTTGCATGGTTAGCTTGTCATATGTTATACATCTGAAATTTGACCTTTTGGAATTTATGAAGGTATTGCAAACATAAAAAGCTGTCTTCTTACATTTTACTCAATACAATGAGAACTGATGCTTCTCTAAGACTTCTGTCTTACATTACTGAACCAGATTCAGCAAGAGAAGTGAATGGTGATTGCTGTATTTAATTGTGACTTGACTTATAATTGAGGAACAAACCCTAAACACAGGCCGGCTACCAACCCCATGTTGCCCGACAGTGCAATTACAATTGCTCCTCAGTAGACTTAATTTTTAAAATTGCATTACATATATTATGTATATGTGTGCATGCATGTAGTGTGTGTGTAAAATCAGATGACATCTTGTGGAAGATGATTCTTTCTTTCTAGGAGCCCTGGGGATAAAACTCAGGTCATCCAGATTGGCGTCAAATACCTTTACCCACTGTGCTGTCATGATAGACTTGACTTAAATTTTAATTGACAAATTAAAATTTTATCTATTGATTGTGCACATTATGTTATTTCCAAATACTTATGTACCATATAATGGTTAAATGAAGTTAGGTAATGCATTACTTCTTAGTAGGTACAATTTTGTGTTGAGGACACTTATATACTTTAGTATACCCATGCAATTATAAATGACATGAATCATTTCTCTATTGAGCTTAATAGTATTCCATGGTATATATTTCCACATTTTTGTAACCTATTCATTAGTTGATGGACACTTAAATTATTTATATTTCTTGGCAATTTTGAATAGTGTCACAATAAATATTGGTATGTACATGCCTACTTAGCATATTGAAGAGCATTTATCTGAATAATCACCCGGTAAGGATGTTGCCATATTCTATGGTACCGTCCTAGCTATCTGCAAATATTGAGACATCTCCACACAGTTTTCCACAGTGTCTCCACTACTTGATGTTCCCCCCAAGATAGTACAAAGTTCCATGTCCTCCAACATCTGCAGTGGCGGTTACCTTTTCCATTTCTGTAAATGGCTTTTTCTAAAAGATTCTTAATATTTTTACATTTAAATTTCCACATGGTTTTTCTTAATATCTGATATTTAGCTAAATATTACTTGTTTGTAATTTATTTCTTGTCTCCTTTTTCATATTCTCATTTCTATGAAGCAGATAGTTGTACTCTCTAACCAAATCTCAAGTGCCTAAATACATCGACTGCTTCATAATATGCTGTAAGTGAACTGATGTATCCAAAAAGCACTATGAAAGATACCAAAAACATTAGGTTGATACTGTCACATGTTTCATTTCGATAACCTACTGAATCCAACCTTCACCATTACAGTTACTGAACTGATAATGCATTTACATTTCAATCAGTTACATGTTACTACGGCTCATGCTTTTATGTATGTATTCATTTAAAAACAGTAATTCACTACTTACACACTGCATATCACCATCATTATATAGATGTTCCCATTCATATACGTGCCAACACATTTTATTATTTATAATCAGGACATGAATACATAAAGCAAAGGCATAAAGTGAAGCAGAAACTCATAGCGGGAAAGCAGAAACACAACAAGCAGCTTGCGAACTGGTAGACATGCAGGAGCCTGATGGAGATCTAATGCGAGTACAAGGAAATCCCGGAAAAGAAATGAGATGACATCGACACAAAGGGCTAAGAGGAAACATCTCACCTGGATCTCTAGTGTACTTTAACTTTGACCTGGTAGAGCAGCTAAGCATCTCTCAGTCCTTGGATTCCTGTTCCTCAGATCCCCATCCACTAACACTTGACATATCTCCGAAGGCTCCACTCGTCCTGGACTTTATACAACTGCTAGAGTGTATTTCCTGAAACTAAAAGAGAGGAAAGGTGTTCAGTTACTTTACGTAAAACAGAAATGAAGCAGGATACTCAAGGCCTCCTGGGTATCAGCTTTGACTTCTTGGGAAATGAGCCACGCTGGGACAAGGGAGCTGCCCTCTCTCGCTTTCCCTGTAAAAGCTTTCCTTGATCATTTCTTATCACTAAGTGAGTTCCTTTTAAGTATAACTGATTCAAAGGAGAACAAAGACAATGCTGACACTTGAACTCTAAGGAACATTCAGAAATTCCTACATCTCTCTCTCCTCCTTTCAAAACACATGTAACAGCACATTAGTGGAAATAATTTGTATTCTTGAACAATGGGAGGAAAGTGTCAGCAATCCATGTGCCAAACTTGCCTAAAATCACTTATCTTAATATTGAGGACACACCTACCACTTTCTCCCCTGTCATTTTCTTGTCTTATTTTCTTTTAATGATCTCATGCTTCCAAAATAATTTATATAGGAAAAATACTAAGTAGTGACAACTTATCACAAATCTTATGGCTTTTAAATTTTGTACTAATATTTGTACTTATGAGTTTCAAAAAAAATCTCTGGATAAGCTCAAACTGCCCCACTATGTTAAGGGGAAAACAAAGCCATGTTGGAGAGAGTGGAATGAAGCGTTCCTCCAAATGTCCATTTGGACAATTATACAGCTAAAATTATACAGTAATATTCTACTAGTTAGTATTTTTAAATATTTCCACTTAGTATATACAGAGGAGCAATTACTACTGCAAAATCAAATATTACATTCCCTAAAAACAAGGTAAGACAGTTTCTTTGACCAAGTGTTTGTGTGTGTGTGTGGGGGGGGGGGGGTGTGGGTGTATGTGGGTGTGTGCTTAGAATGCAGAAGAGAATGTGAGTATGGATTATACCACTACAAAGGGCTCTGTTTAGACAATGTATCCAAAGGTTTTCAATAATACATCACAACATGTTTGTTATTTTAAACATATTCTTGTAGGATATCCATGTTAGTTTATATATTATATACATACATTTACTTCATAATGATTATTAATATCTTTAGCCATAAAACTTATGGTTAATCCTACTGTTATTATACACAGTGTGTTAGCCAGATTTATATCAAGTTAACACAAGCTAAAGTCACCCGAGGCACCGGAACCTCAAGTAAGAAAATTTCTCCATAAGATTGAGTTGTGGGTAGACCTGGAAAGGCATTTTCTTAATTAGTAATGGATGGGAGAGAACCCATCTCATTGTGGGTGGTTCCAGCCCTGGGCTGGTGGTCCTAGGTTCTATAAGAAAGAAAGCTAACCAAGCCATGGGGAGCAAGCCAGTAAGCAACATTCATCCCCTGCCTCCAGGTTTCTGCCCTGGTTTAGTTTCTGTCCTGACTTTCTTCGATGATGAACAGCAATAAAGAAGTGTAAGCCAAATAAACCCTTGCCTTCCCAATTTGCTTTTCACTCACAGTGCTTCATCACAGCAATCAAAACCCTAGCTAAGACATAGAATATAAACATTAAACAATTCCTGGAAACCTTTTAATTTGTAGAAAATCTTAGCAGGCATGGATTCAATCAGTGGGGAGTGTGATTTCTATTTACCCGAGAGGCCAAATCTATTCCATCTTAAAAGAAAAAAAGGAAAAGAAAAGAAAAACGCCTGAGAACTTGACCCATAACGGAACCCAAGCTACACTCAAGTACCAGGAAAGACCCTCACAGCCTGTCCTTGGCCAGAGTTACTTCCTAGCTACTTCCTAGCAATAGTTAATCAAAGCTTAGTTTGATTGTTTCAGATGTAGTTTCTGACTGTTCTTGATTGTATAAGGTCTTGCATCAGAGCACCCACCTGTTGGTTTACAACAGACATTCATTTAGATACTAGCCAGGCTAGACCCTTCCCCTCCACAGGTATTTCTGTTTCCTATAAAATCTTGTCCTAATGAGAGTTCTGGGCTACTTCGCCAAACCGTCCTTTGGGCCAGCAGTGAGTAAACCCAAATTCAAGTTTGTAATAAAGAGACCCTAATGTGGTTATATCAGAAATGGTTCCTTGATGGTCTTTTGGGGTTCAAGAACCCTTCGTGACACAAGACTAATAATGTAGCTGACCAAGAATACTGTCAATTGGTTGTACATTTGTGCTTATATTATTGATAATACTATCCTTATGACATATTGATAAAACTGCCAATATTCTTTGTACTTTTGAAACAATTGTGTGAGGGTTTATTTCAAAGTAAATAATGACACTGAGAAATCAAACTAAAAATATATAAACTACAAGATACTCCAATATATCGAAACCAAACTAATAATGTGTGTGTCCAAACCTCCTCACATTTGTTCTAAGGTATTCCTTCACCCATGTTGAATGATAATCTTCTGTGGTCTTCTGGAACCTTATAGACCAAATTCTAGTAACCTTGTGTGTGTGTGTGTGTGTGTGTGTGTGTGTGTGTGTGTATATATATATATATATATATATATATATATATATAGAGAGAGAGAGAGAGAGAGAGAGAGAGAGAGAGAGAGTTATGTATATTTAATTGTATGTATAAACCTAAGATTCATTATTTGTATAAAAAGAATACAATCATGAATTCCTTTATATTATTTAAAGGGTCAATGCCTATCTACAACTTTTAGAGCAGCAAAATAACTGAATTTGGATACCATTGCATCATTCTACCCAATGATCAGAATAAAATTTTATGAATTTTAAAAGATTTTTCTCAAAAAAATAACAACTGGTTTCGAAGTGGAGTGAAGTTTTAAATTCCTTGTTTAGCATATGTAAAAACCTGGGTTCTACCACCAACACCACAGCTGCCACCACAATGTGAGGTCATAAGTTGAGATTCCCAGCACCCGTGTAAGAAAACAAGGTGTAGGAGCACATAATTCTAACTCCAGCACTAGAGAGTCAGACAGATTCAAATCCCTGAGGATTAATGGCCTGAAAGCTTAATCAAATCAGTTTAATCCAGATTCACTAAGAAATTCCATTTCAGGAAGTGAGGTAGAGAGTAAAAAAGGCCTTTACTATTGTCCTCTTAGCTTAACACATATACACATGAGCATGAGCATACATGCACAGTTAAATAAAATTACAACATTGGTTTCCATTACTTTCTGCTTCTTAACCAGAAACACGTGTATACATGGCATCTCAAATTGACTCACCAAGCTGTCTAGCTGGGCTTGATCATGTTTCCTTTATATTTTTAAATATCTCATTGAAAAAATATAAGGGGCGTTCATGAGTTGCTGGCCAGAGGACATGGTTCCAAGTTGACTAAGATTACACAACTCGTGGTAACTTCATTGAGGAATTTACTCAGTTTCAAGTGACTGCTCTTTTCTCTGATTCATAACCTCAAGCTTAGAAATCCGAACAAACATGACATATTAAAGGAAACAGTTTAATTTAATTTTTGTGAAAATACCATACATGAGTAATTTATTTACATAAATTAACCCATCTCTTTCCTAGCCAATTCCTCCCTTGTCTTACACATGCCCTCTCAATTTCATAGCCTCTTCATTAAATATACACACTCATACCCATCCCGCATATACAGATATACATGAATACATGCAAGGTATATATAAATAGATGCTGTTAAGTCCAGTTAGTGTTCATATATGTATACATTTAGGGCTGATCACTTGATACTGGATAATCTATCGAGGGGCTCCTCTTTAAAGAAGACTGAGTATCTCTCTTTGGGCAGTCACTAATTGCCTATAGCACTTCAGGAAAGAGATCTGGGAGATTTGCCAAACCATGTGGGTCTGTCAATTGTCATCTTTAGGTCTCACTTAGGCACTCATATTTGTGAGATTTCATGGGTAGTGTTACCCGTCTTACATGTGAGCAACCTTCTCACAGAAGATGACCTAATGTTCTTGCTCTTAAAATCCTTCTGCCCTAAGAGTCTAGGGTATAGGGGTTGTTTATAGATGTCCCAGTTGAGGCTAGGCAATCATGGTCAGTTCTCTGCATTTTGACCTGTTGTGCATCTCTGTGGTGTTCTCCGAATGCTGCAATGAAAAGATGCTTCTTGGAAGAAGGGTGTGAGGTAGATTTGTCTGTGGTAGGGTATTGAAGTATTGAAAATAGTCTTTTAAGCATATTGAAGAACTAAACTGGCAGTAATACCTTGTCATCTAGAATTCATAGCCTCAATAGCCACAGGTAGTCGACTGGGTTTACAGTACCAGAAATTGATTTCTTCTGATTGCGTAAGCCTTAAGTACAATTTAGAGGGGTGGTAGTTCCTCGCAAGAAATAAGTGCTACCATAGCACTCTTGTGCACTTACCAAAGTGGTCATTATTGTTCTCAGGCTTTATAGATGGGGCAGACTATTGACTGCTTTTCCTCCACTGGCAGATTGCATAGCACCTTAAAACTGTGTGGTCCAGTCTTTGTGGAAGAGGTTTCCAGATTAGTACCAAATTGATTTTTTGAAGTCCTGTGCCAAAAGTATACAGTGACAACAGCAATAGAGTATTAACTTCTGGTAGGCAATCAAGGGCAACAGCAATAGCCTATATTATTTTGGGAGCCTCTTGGACTCCTCTAAGCAACAACACAAACAGAGGTTTCTGGTGCCTAGCATTGGAATTTTTGTTAGCTAGTCTATGATCCTTGAGAAGAGTAGCAACACCACAGGTGTATAACTTCATTAGATAGATAGATAGATAGATAGATAGATAGATAGATAGATAGATAGATATAGTTTTATTATATAATTATATATATATAATATTTTAAGTAAATATATTATGTGCTTCATTATGGCTTTTGCAAACATTCTTTTTTTTTTTTTTTTTTTTTTTTGGGTTTTTCGAGACAGGGTTTTTCTGTGTAGCCCGGGCTGTCCTGGAACTCACTCTATAGACCAGGCTGGCCTGGAACTCAGAAATCCGCCCGCGTCTGCCTCCCAAGTGCTGGGATTAAAGGTGTGCGCCACCACCGCCCGGGTTTTGCAAACATTCTTAATCTTATTGATCTCTCCTCATTTCCTTTCCTCTATATTGGTCTCTATCTTTCTCAGCTAAATACACACGCACACACACAAACACACTCACACACACACAGTTTTGCATATTTCCCACAGAAATCATCAAAGTAAAAAAAGAAGCATAGCTGTAATAGAAAAAATTATTTCAGTGAGGTGGATCTTAGAACACAGGTATTATGACCCAAACATTGCTTTAAGGAGGCAGTCTGTATTAGAAAGCGTTAACATCATAACTTCATTGTGAATCCTGACTTAGTTACTTAGAAACTGTAGCCATAAGAAGGTGACTTTACACTTTCAGTCTCGGTTTCTATTTTATATTAGTTGGAGAAAAGATGATCTACTTTTTTGGACTTTTTGCATAAAAATTGTAACAATCCAGGTGCTTAATAAAAGAATGACAGTTATCAATTAAATGATTAGAGTTGACTGGGGACACAGCTCACTTGGAAATCTTCTCCCAATCATGTTGGAAGCCCCGGGCTTAATCCCCAGAACCTCATAAGAAAGTGTTCTGAAACCACAGCAACTGGGAGGTCAAAGCAGAAGGATCTACTTGCTCAAAGGTCATTTTGACTAAGTAGAAAACGTGAGGTCACCTTGGACTAATAAGAGACCCATCTCAAGAGAGTGAAAAAAAAATGAATAAAGTTATGCAGAAATGGAGCAACGTTATGATTTCATGATACATTATAATGGAGGCCTTCCATCAATGATCTATATCACTAACTCATTAAATAGTTTTAGTTATTTGACTAATGGTTAATTTTATTTCTTTTATTGATAATATTAATAGTAATAATGACAGTTATTATTTTCACAAACCTACTGCTAGAGGAAACTCAGAATGCTCAGAATGCGTCAATACAGCAATAATTGGTAGTAGTAGAAGTATAGATGTATTGATTTATTCTGGGCATTGTGGTACATAATTTTGGAAATATACTACTCTTAGGAAGATAGAACTGTCCACTACCACAACCAAACGATCTATCATGAGATGATTTAAATGAAACAGCAGGCCAGTTCTTGTTCATGATGAAGTTCCGGTGTGCTGAGGTCAATCTTTTCCATTTAGTTTCCAATGTCCCTTCCATTGTCACCTTCATTTCTTACTGAGTGGCAAATAGAACTTGGAAATGCATGTTTGGGAGTTCTATAAGCAAATCAATAGCAAATGTAATTTCTATCACCCTAAATTCATGCAAAGTTGACTGACTTACCTAATGTTAAAGGAAGCCAGAAAATATAGTTTAGGTGGATGTCAAGAAGGGAAGACAGCAGTTAGACAGTTATCAATCTGCAATGGATTTTAAATATGCAAGGACAACAACAAGGTACATAAGAAGATGGATTATCAAAGGTTGAGGAGGATTTTTCACATACCTACTGCTGAGGGAAACTCACAAAACAAATCACATTACTATGTTTGCATGTCTAAATTTCTTAGAGCCCCATCTACACATTTATTGATTTAAGCTGTTCTTTTCCAAAGGTATCATGGAAGAACCTCAGATACTTTCATTTCTCATGGCTTGTAAAAGTCTCTCATTTTCTCCTGTCTCCCTCCCTAGCTCCTTTCCCCTCTTCCCTTCTCCTCCTCTCCTCATCTTCCATAGGCTCCCTTCCAGATTAGGGTGTTGATGCTAAAATTCTTTCCCAGGGGATATTTAAGAAACACCTACCCCTTCTAAGGTCATAACAACAAACAGGCACCAAAGTTCCCACCAATGTTCTTTCTGGACAATCAAGGAGTTTATTGGTTTTTTTTTTTTTTTTACAGAACGTATGTGACAGTTTACTTACAGAAGCATGGACACTCCTCCCCCTACCTGGCTACATTGGAAAGCCTTACTCAGCAGGGAGGAAGACTGCCCAGTTGCAGCAGAGGTGGAGAAACACCACACACACACACACACACACACACACACGCACGCACACACACACACACACACACACACACACCACGCACACACCCACACACGGAAGCATGCACACATGCATGCACACAGGCAAGTGCTCACACGCTTGCGCACTTAGTCATGCATGGGGGAAGGGCATTGCTTTGCTGAAGATTTGGTTAAAACTCTTTTATGGAAAAGTAATCCTTTTTTTCCAGATTTTGTTCCATATATCTCATAATCATATTTCCCTGAAAAGCATTTAAAGGTATACTACCAATCAGAGGATGATAGATACAGATACGAGAAAAATTTCCACAAACAGGAAAAAAAAAAAAAAAAAAAGACACTCTTTCCGTAAAAAAAAGCACATTTCCCGCTGTGAGAGGGGATTTTTGTTGTTTATATCAACTAAAAGAGTCTACATCCCTCTAACACAGGAGTCATGGCACTCTGGTCTTTCCACCTTCACTTGAAAGCATGTGTATCTATGTATTTTGGACATATCCCTTCCTGGATCTATCCACCCACTCTTTACTTGGCTCTTCTGGTGAAAAAAAAAACAAAAAAACAAAAAAAAAACTGGCATCTTCTGTAATGTGATCACCAAAAACAAGGCCTGATTAACCCCAGGACCTTTGGCAGAATAAGATGTGAGAGAGAAGCAGCAATGAAAGAAGTAGAGAGGTAGACACACAGATCACCCATATGAACTTGGGGAAGCAAATTCCATGAACCCATTAGGAATTCATTTGTCAGTTAAAAATTAGGCCAGTCTGTAATAGACATTGAGAAGACTTCAGATGCCCTTTGGGGAGGAGGAAAGTTTAGATGAGTTCTTTATTTAGTCTGTTAGAGAAAATAAGACCATAAAGCAGAACCATCATTCAAGGGGAAAAAAGAACAGGTTCAGCATGAGGCTAAGAAAAGATATTCAGTGGGATGGCACAGGCTGAAGAACAAAAGGTCAAAGGCAGGAAGATCAAAATATCTGAGCCTACTTCCCTGTCTTAGACCAAAGTCATTTTCATGCCTGAAGCCTACTTCCTTGTCCTAGCCTGAGATTTAGATTCCTGACTGAAATTACTTCTTTGTTCTAGCCTAAATAAGCCCTTAGAAATAATGATCACAGGAGTGTTCACGGAATTTTGTTTATTGCCTTGCTTGTTCTTTGACTATTTGTGTTTATTGTCTTGCTTGTTCTTTGACTATTTGCATCTATTGTATTGCTAGTTCCTCAACCTAGAACTGATCTTAATACTTGCATGTAATTAAAATGCTATAAAAGCAAAAAAAGAAGAAAGAAAGAGAGAGAGAGAGAGAGAGAGAGAGAGAGAGAGAGAGAGAGAAAGAAAGAAAGAAAGAAAGAAAGAAAAGTCAGTGTTCCGCCACTGTTCTACACACACATACACACACACACACACACACACAAGGTCAAACGCTGAGATCTTGAATAAGATGCAGTAGCACAAGCCTGTCTTCCTAACTCTTGGAAAGCCTGCTCAGAAGGATTGCAAATTTAATGCTAGTCTGGACAATTTGGGAAGATTCTCCTTGTTTTTGATACTGTTGTTGTTTGTTTGATGTTTTTAAGAGGTTATAATTGTATCACCTTGAATTTGATGGGCTCAATATCCAAATCTGGGTTTCTACCTTTGCTTCTTTTTTCTTTTTGTTTCTTTGTTTCTCTTCCTCCCTTCCTTCCTTTCTTTTTTCTTACTTGCTTGCTTGCTTACTATTTTTTTAGCTTCCTCATATTATGCTTGCTGCACAACTTATATTTCCTTTGACTCTGATCCAGATCCAAGGATGGCCAGGCAAATTAAAAATGCTAGCTGACTCTAAGATATGGAATCAGCATGACATATCTGAACATAAATATAAGACATATACAAGTGTGGAAAGGCAAATTGAAAGCAAGGAATGTACAGTTAAAGAGCCGTTACGTCTCTTCTTGGTTTTAACGCTTGTTTTTATAACTAAAATAGAGATACAAAATCCAAATTACTTTAGAGGTCGTGTAGAACAGGGGGAAATAAGGAGGGAATCTAAGGGAGAACACAAAAATGATAGCATCAAGAAGTTTGGCTCTGGCCTATCCATGATCTACACAATGGAACTAGACCATGCAGACTCTAAAAAAAGAAATTTATTTGTATTAAAAGGGAGTGGAACTTGAAACTCCTTAATATCCTAGAACTCTTGAAGTTTTAAAGTGTCATGAACCTCACATCTGTAAATTTAAAAAAATAATCAAAATGATCAACACTTTGTAGCTTATAACTTTCCCAACTTTCCTAGTAATAGGCAAGATAGACAGCTTTTTTAATGTGTTGTGACATAAAGAGGCCTGGTGAATACAGATCTTCTTACTGATGTCTTCTCTAGGCTTCTTAAAATACTGCCCAGATTGTATTATTCTTGGAAGGCACAGATCGTGACCATAATTGAGGAAATGTTCCTCGGAACCCGGAGTTTCCTTGGGTGTTGTTTACTAGTGTACAGCCAGCTGTACATGCTGGTCCATGTCATATTGTTGGCTATTTTCTCTCTTTGTTCCTTATTATGTTTTTCTCTGTTACCGGATTTATTTTTAGAATCTATTGAAATTAGAGAGTTCGGTGGAATTGGATATAATAAGTATAAACAGCTTTGACATGGAAACAAAGAAATTTAAAAAATCTTGATTTTTGTTATTAGAACTACTATAGGAAAATGTTGGTTTCTACAGAAAGACAAACATCCTACCTAATTAGCCCTTGTAAATCTTTACAGTTGTGAAGGTAACCAGTAGTAGACTGTATTTCTTTGATTGAGAAATGAAGTATGTCAAGTCAGCTCCTAACATATATAAAAGGATACATAGACAAGTTGAACCGGAACAGATCTTCCATCTAATTATCACACAATTTTGCTCAGATATTTCAAAGACAGACTGTAAACCTGCAGTCCTGAAAACGACAGCTTATTGGTAACTGTTAGGTTGCGATATTTTTCTCTCTGCATCATCTGGAGTTGGTGGGTTGCTCATATCATTCTACTTTACTATCTTTGATCCAAGAGACACTACTCAAGAAAATGGTACATGAGGCATTTCCTTTAGTTACTAATCGGCATCACCTTTAATGCAGTTCAAACACAGAATATATTCCCTTTTACTGAATTTTTTTCTCATATAGTATATCCTGATTATAGTTTCTTCTCCTTCTCTTCTTTCCAGTTTCTCCATATATCCCGTCATCTGGATTCAACCAAACACGTTCTGTCTTTCATTAAAAACAAATAGCCTTTTAAGGCATAATAATAAAATGAAATAAAAATATAATAGACAAGGACCAACACATCAGAATAGGAGAATACAAACATAAAGAAGGAAAAGTACCCAAGAAAATGTAGAAGATACAGATACAGTTAGGGTGACCTCCACTCTGTCACACACTTATTAATCCCCTAAAAACACAAAACTGGAAGTGATCATATATATGTAAATATATATGTATATGTTTGTGTATATATATACATACATACACACACAAAATATGTGTTGTAGATTTAAATGACAAAAACAAAAGCCCTGACACAACTTTATGAGAAAAGAAACCTCCAAGTTGAGTTTATCTTCTGTTGCCCATTTACTCCTAGACATGAAGCCAACACTTGAAAGTAGTTTCCTGATACTCCCTCAGAGATATCTTCTGGATTAGGGATGAGGGCAACAGCCTGGGTTATTTGGGGATTCCCATGGGACTCCTTTGGCCGACAACTCAATTAGATGTAGCCCAATCCTAGTACTGAAAGCATCATTTGGTGACAAGAGATTTCATTATTTGACAATTTCATTTAGATCTCCTCCATATATGTATACATTATTGGAAGCTTCTATTGTGTGGATTTATGACTGGCAGTTCAATTTTGATTCCATTGATCAACATGTGTATTTTTATTTTATTTTATTGTTTTTTTTTTTTTTTTTTTTTTTTGGTTTTTCGAGACAGGGTTTCTCTGTGTAGCCCGGGCTGTCCTGGAACTCACTCTGTAGACCAGGCTGGCCTCGAACTCAGAAATCCGCCTGCCTCTGCCTCCCAAGTGCTGGGATTAAAGGCATGTGCCACCACTGCCCGGCTAAGTGCTATGTATTTTCTGTACCAATACAATGCTATATTACTATGTTGCTCTATAGTAAAACTTGAGGTTGGGGATGGTGATACCTCCAGCAGTTCTTTTGATATTCAAGATAGTTTTAACTATTCTGTTTTCTCCTCTGCCCACCCCCGACTCTGACTCTTTGACTCTCTCATTGTGTATGTGTGTGTTTCCATATGTTGCTGAAATTTGTTCTTTCAAGATCTGTAAAGAATTGAGGTGGAATTTTGATGAGGGTTACATTGAATCTGTAGATTGTTTTGGGTAAGATGGCTATTTTTACTATATTATTTCGTCTTCTGACATAATCTTCAATTTATTTCTTCAATGTTTTAAAGTTTTAACATATAAGTCTTCTATTAGCTTGGATAGAGTTATTGCTAGAATTTTTTTTTATTTTTTTGAGATTATTATGGAAGATGTCATTTCCCTGATTTCTTTTGCTTTGTCATTTGTATAGAGGAAAGTTATTCATTTTTGTGAGTTTATGTCCAGCTGCTGTACTGAAACTGTCTATTAGCTAAAGGCAATTCCTGTTGGAATGTTTATGTTCAATTATGTATACTATCATCATCTGCAATGAAAGAAATATTGACTTCTTCTTTTCAATTTGCATCCCTTGATCTTCTTTGGTTCCCTTTTTGCTCTAGCTAAAACTTCAATTACTATGTAAAATATGCATGGGGTGAGTAGACTACCTTTTCTTGTTCTTGATTTTAGTGAAATTGCTTTGGGTTTTTTTCCATTTCAGTCGATGTTGGCTAAGGGTTTGCTGTAAACTGCCTTTATTACGTTGAGCTATGTGCCTTCTGTCCCTAGTATTTCCAAGAATATTAATATGAAGAGGTGTTGTATTTTGCCAAAGGTATTTTCTGCATGTAACAAGAGGATCATGTATGGCTTTTTTTCCAGTTTGATTATATGATGGGTTATGTTCAGATGTATTATTGCACCATTCCAGCACCTCTGGGATGAAGTCTACTTGATCATGGTGGATGTTTTTGATGTTTCTTGGATTCGGTTCCTGAGTATTTTAATGAAAAAATTTTCATCATAAGTGAAATTGGTCTGAAATTTTCATTCTTTTTGAGTACTTTTGTGGTCTGGGTATCAGTTTAACTTTGGACTCAGAAAACAAATTAGGTAATGCTCCCTCTGTTTCTATTTTGTAGAATAATTTGGGTAACATTGACATTAACTGTTCTTTGAAATTTTGGTAGAATTTTGCACTAAGAAATTAAAGACTTCCTAGTATTTAAAGAAAATGTTGACACATCATACCCAAATACAATGAAAGCAGTGCTAAGAGGAAAATTCATAGCACTAAGTGCCCTGGTGAAGAAACTGGAGAGATCTTACATTAGCACACTTAACAGCACACCTGAGAGCTCTAGAACAAAAAGAAGCAAACACACCCAAGAGGAGTAGAAGGAAGGAAATGGTCAAATTCAGGGCCAAAATCATCCAAATAGAAACAAAGAGAACAATACAAAGCATCAATAAACCAAAAGCTGGTTCTTTGAGAGAATCAGCAAGATAGATAAACCCCTAGCCAAACTAACTAAAGGGCCCAGAGGCAGTATCCAAATTAACAAAGTCAGAAATGAAAAGGGAGACATAACAACAGAAACTGAGGACATTTTAAAAAATCATCAGAACCTACTACAAAATCATATACTCAGCAAAACTGGAAAATCTAGATGAAATGGATGGTTTTCTAGACAGATACCGTATACAAAAGTTAAGTCAGGAGCAGGTAAACTATCTAAACAGGCCCATATCCCATAAGGAAATAGAAGAAGGCATTAAAAATCTCCCAACCAAAAACCGTTCAGGGCCACATGGATTTAGTGCAGAGTTCTACCAGATCTTCAAAGAAAACCTGATACCAATATTCCTCAAACTATTCCACAAAACAGAAACAGAAGGAACACTACCTAATTCATTCTATGAAGCCACAATTACTCTGATACCTAAACCACACAAGGACCCTACGAAAAAAGAGTACTTCAGACCAATCTTGCTATGAATAAAAGTGCAAAAACACTCAATAAAATTCTTGCAAACCAAATTCAAGAACACATCAAAACCATCATTCACCATGATCAAGTAGGCATCATCCCAGGGATGCAAGGTTGGTTCAATATATGAAAATCCATTGATGTATATAAATAAACTGAAAGAAAAAAATCACATGATCGTCTCCTTAGATGTAGAAAAAGCATTTAACAAAATATAACACCCCTTCATGTTAAAAATAATGGAGATATCAGGAATTCAAGGTCCATACCTAAACACAATAAAAGCAATTTACTGCACACCAACAGCCAATATCAAATTAAAAGGAGACATACTTGAAGCAATTCCACTAAAATTGGGGACAAGAAAAGGATGCCTACTCTCCCCATATCTATTCAATATAGCACTCAAAGTTCTAGCTAGAACAATAAGACAACAACAACAACAAACCATCAAGGGGATACAAATTGGCAAAGAAGAAATAAAGATATCACTACTTGCAGATGATATGATATTATAATCAAGTGACCACAAAAATTCTACCAGAGAACTTCTCCAGCTGATAAACAGTTTCAGCAAAGTGGCCAGATATAAATTAACTCAAATAAATCAGTAGCCTTCCTTTATACAAATGATAAACAGGCTGAGAAAGAAATTAGGGAACAACTAACTTCACAATAGCCATAAATAATATAAAATATCGTGTGGTAACTCTAACCAAACAAGTGAAAGACCTGTATGACAATAACTTCAAGTCCCTCAAGAAAGAAATCGACAAAGATCTCAGAAAATGGAGAGATCTCCCATGCTCATGTATTGGCAGAATTAATATAGTAAAAATGGCCATCCTACAAAAGGCAATCTACAGATTCAATGCAATCCCCATCAAAATCCCAACACAGTTCTTCAAAGACATGGAAAGAGCAATTCTCAAATTCATCTGGAAAGGCAAAAAAACCAGAATTGCAAAAACAATTCTTACTAATAAAAGAACAGTTGGGGGAATCACCATCCCTGACCTCAAGCTTTACTACAGAGCAATAGTGATAAAAAAAAAAAAAAACAACAACAAAAAAAAAAACCACCTGCATGGTATTGGTACAGAGACAGACACATTGATCAATGGAATAGAATTGAAGATCACATAATAAAACCATACATTTGCAGACACTTGATCGTTGACAAAGGAGCCAAAAATATAGAATGGAAAAAAGAAAGCAACTTCAATAAATGGTGCTGGTCTCACTGGCTGTCTGTATGTAGACAAATGAAATAGACCCATATTTGTCAACTTGCACAAAGCTCAAGTCCAAGTGGATCAAGGACCTCAACATAAAACCAGATACACTGAATCTAATAGAAGAGAAAGTGAGAAAGAGCCTTGAAATCATTGGCACAGGGGGAAATTTCCTAACAGAACTCCAATGGCTCAGGCTCTAAGATCAATAATTGATAAATGAGACCTCATGAAATTGGAAAGCGTCTGTAAGGCAAAGGACATAGTCAGTAAGACAAATTGGCAACCTAGAGATTGGAGAAATATCTTTACTAACCCCACATTGGATAGAGGGCTAATATCCAAAATATATAAAGAACTCAAGAAGCTAACCACCAAAAATCCAAACAGCCTAATCAAAAAATTGGGTATAGAACTAAACCGAGATTTCAAAACAGAAGAATCTCGAAAGGCTGAGAAACACCTAAAGAAATGTTCAAAGTCCTTAGTGATCAGAGAAATGCAAATCAACCCAACCCTGAGATTCCACCTTACACCAATCTGAATGGCTAAGATCAAAACCTCAGGTGACAACACATGTTGGCTAGGATATGGAGATAAAGGAACACTCCTTCATTGCTGGTGGGATTGCAAACTGGTACAACCACTCTGGAAATCAATCTGGGGGTTCCTCAGAAAATTGCAAATAGATCTACCTGAAGACCTAGCACTACCACTCTTGGTAAACTACCCAAAAGATGCCCCATCATACTACAGGGACACGTGTTTCACTATGTTCATAGTGGCCTTATTTGTGATAGCCAGAAGCTGGAAACAACCCAGATGTCCCATAACAGAAAAATGGATAGAGAAAATGTGGTTCATTTACACAGTGGAATACTACTACTCAGCTATTAAGAACATCATCTTGGGTTTTGGCTGCAAATGGATGGAACTAGCTGAGTGAGATAACTCAGACCCAAAAGGACATCAATGGTATGTACCCACTAATAAGTGAGTATTAGCCAAAAAAAGTACAGAATACCCAAGGTACAGTCAAAAGGTCAACAAGCTGAAGGGCCCAAGTGAGGACCCCTCAGTCCCACTGGGGAGGGAGAAGAAAGCAATCACAAGTAGGGAGGGATGGAGGAAGGGACCTGGGAGGGAACGTGGATGGGCGATAGGGAGAGAGGGGAAGCTGATCTGGTATTGGGTGAGGGAAAGGGACTGAAGCCCTGAGGACCATCAGAAAGAATGGAAACCAGCAACCTAGGGAGATAGGAGGTTCCAATATTGCTCTCTGTTCTGGTCCTCCCTCCAAGAGTTCTTCACCTTACCACCCTCCCTCTGAGAGGGTGCTTCCCCACCCACACATACTCCATCTCACCCCATCCTCCTTTTCTGAGGCATCAAGTTTCTTCCACAGGATTAGGCACATCCTTTCCCACTGAGGCCATATGAGGTAGACCTCTGCTTCATATTTTCTGGGGTGTTGTGTGGTGTGTCACAGACCAGCCCGTGCTTATGCTCTTTGATTGGTGGCTTAGTCTCTGGGAGCACCCAGGGTGGCTGCATTACTATTGTCCTGTTTAGACAGTCTTTTCCTGTGCCAATGAGCTCTGTCAAGTGTTTTCTCTATTTTCAACTTGATCAATTTCACAGTATTGTGTCTTCTGTAAATATCCTTGATCCATTTTGAGTTGTGCTTTTTGTGCAGTGTTGAAGGTTTGGTTATATTCTTCTGCATGTAGCTGCACATTTAGCTAGCCCCACTCATTAAAGATAATTGTGTCTTCTCCAAAATGTACTGTTTGCCTCTTTGTCAATAATCATGTGGCTGTTAAAGTGTTGGCTTAATTATGATATTGAAGTTAAATGGATGGAGCAATCATTGTGAGGGAAGAAACCCTGACTCAGAAACACACAAATGTCACATGATTTCTCTCATTTGTTACAAATGTTTGCTGTTAATCCTTAGATATGTTTCATCTGGAATACTCATAGAGGTTAATTGGTTAGTAAAGTACCACATGAGTCACTTTAAATTGATAGTGATAGAACACAAATGGTAAAGGGTTAAATTGGAATATTGGATCAGGAAGGGGATAAATCAGAGTAGGGCATGCTCAGCAGGGTGGGAGAGGAAGAGGGGGGGTCAGTCACAGTAAGGCCTTGAAAAACACTCATATGGAAAACTAGTACTGTAAAAGCTTCCTAAAATACATGCAAGCACATATTTGAAAAAAGTATTTAAACAAAATTACCCTACAACAGGGTGGCATTGCCCCTACTAGACAACATAGGCCAGAAAATAAAAACTCCAAACACAAATTCAGGCCTATGGATCACTGTTGTAAGGTATAAATTATAATGAATTTCTTTTTATTTGTTTACATTAGAAATTTAGGAGTGATCTGAGTAAGGACTTTAAGCAAATTCTCTTTGATATGGAAAATATATCTTTATTTGCATATGTAAAATATATTTTCAATTTTTTGAAAGTATTAAATTTTGTTTAAAAGGTGTTATATTAAGTAGCCATTACAAACTAATGTTACCAATGTATGATGTCAGCTCTCTGTATGACAAATAAGAGAAAACTTCATTTTAAAATTAAATAAAATTATCACAAATATACTACCAATTACTTTTGTAGACATGTAACTAATGTGTATCATAACAATGAAAATAAATTAATTTTCCTACCATTAAGTGTCAGAGTAATCAGATTTATATATTTGAGAGACAAATATTATGGATCAACTTAATATGTTAATCACTTTTTAATCAGTTTTCATTTTGGTAATTTTCAAATGACTTATTTATCAAATTTCTATCCTTAACTACTTTTATTTGAATTGCCATAACTTATAAACTGTTCATTATGGAATTTTCATTCTAAATTGTAGATTTTTCCAAAACAGCAAGATTTCATTATGCTACAAAACTTTAACCTTGGTCCTTACAGTAAACATCTACGTACACACTCTATTGTGCAAAGACTAAGCTATCTAAAATCGTAAGTATAAGGGTAACTTTTACGTTTAAAATACAAAAAAAAAAAAAAAAAAAAGATATACTTTAAAACACTGCTTTGATATGTCTTGTTTTGTCAATTATAGCAGCTATGTGGGTATTTACACATCAGTCTTATGTACAACAATAATTGTATGCACAGTAACACGTGTCCTTTGCAGTTCTCCATAACAGTGATATACATGATTATTTATTCTAGGACCGACCATTCAATACAGAATATCAAAACTATAGAGGAAGTAGACCTAGTGCTTGCTAAAGCTCATTCAAAATTCTGTGATAAACTTGGAATACCTTTAAAAAACCTTTTTATCAAATAGCTATTTCCTTAAGTACTCCATTGAAATGTGCAAGTTTAAGGTAACTATGGCAATTTTGTCTTCAACAGCATTTGACAATACATCAATGAATGAGTGATTTATACCAATGAGCAACAATGCCCAGGTAAATATGAATGTTTCTGGAAAACTTACAATTAAATGTGAAAGAATAAATTTGTTATCACACAGGCCAAAGTTAATTTGGTCATAGATGAAAGCACTAAAAAGTACAATAAAATTATCACATATTGGCCTACTCTATACGTAGTTTTAAATGAAGTTTTCTCTTATTTGTCATACAGAGAGCTGACATCATACATTGGTAACATTGTTTGTAATGGCAACTTAGTATAACACCTTTTAAACAAAATTTAAATACTTTCAAAAAATTGAAAATAACATAGTATAACGGAAATCAGGACTCTTAAAACAATCTACTTCAGTGTTGGCTGAGTTAGTTTCTGTTGTCCTTTAATTTTTCAGATGTAATCTCATTGTCAGGCTATCCTTAAACTGCTAGGTTCAAGAGATGCTCTCACTTCAGACTCCCTAGGAGGCTAGATTCTAGGTGTGCCACCATGCCCGACTAAAACTGTTACTATGAGTATCTTATCAAATGTTTTCTTTTTTTTAACTCATTTAATTTGTGTGTGGCAATGATGTGCCAAGGTGTACATGTGGAGCTGCACTACATGAGTATCCACAAATCAGACCGTTTGCAAGAATTAGTTCTCATCTCTACCATGTGGGTCTTGGGAATGGTTGCCAGGCTCCACAGCAAGCACCTTTACTCACTGAGCAACACTGCCAGACCACAGACACAAACTACCGGAGGGTAATAGCGATAGTGAGAGAGAAGAAAGAAAGAAGAAAAATGAGATCCAGATTTTTTTCATTCAATTTTATCCACAGTTTGCATCGGTAATATACATTTAGTGTTCCATTTATTTTTAAATGCATCAGAAAATCAATTATGATAAATCTGTGACTAATACAAACATTTCTGAATTCTTCAAAAAATTCAGTTAGAAAAGTCATTAAACTAGCATTCTATAAAGATAATTATTAAACAAGTGGTTATGTATTTTTACTCATTTCAATTCAAACATATCCAACATCACTTCTTTCTTGTGCCATATGGTCATAAAGTTTAACAGAAGTAGCTACCTAATGATATTTTGGGCCAATAAAATATTCTTTGATTATTCAATCCTCCTCAAATCACAAAACCATCCAAATAATGATAATGATTCTTAAATCATTAATTGATGAAGTAAATATATGTCATAAAAACATTTAGCATAAAATTTACACTTAAAAACTACTAACAAATATGTCAGGGTCTTGGTATAAATTTGTCATTGTGGACTACCCTGAAAAACTGCCTTAGAAGTGATGTTATTATCGCCATTTGGCACACTAATAGCTGAACTGCTGTGTTAAGGACCTCAAGGAGACCCATCTTGAAAACAATTTGTATTTGTTATAAAAGAAGGCGCACCAAAGTTCTGGTGTGTTTTCTCTTTTAAGGTAATAGTTAACTGACAAGTGAAATGTAGTAAAAGAATTGTCTAAAAAATCACAACTATTTCAATAATAAGAATGCACTAAACTACTTGGAAAGTAATACAAGATTAAGTAATAAGAGCAATTCTATAGCACAATAACTATGAGAGAAGTATGAATGATTGTTTTGGTTGTTAAAAGTTTTTAAATTTGTAATGCCGTCAACTGTCAAGGTTAAAAATTCATAGACTAAGGTACATACTAAATTACCTATGTTATCCAAATTTTCACTAAGGACATTCATTATGTCATTGGGGATATTTTCAGATCCAACTATTTAGTTATAACTAATTTGATCAAATATTTAAATAATAAATTATTAATAATTTAATTCTTAAAACTTACAATATAAAAAGCTTTGACTCTTTCATAGTTCCAATTTGACTTCTGGGGAATGTAAAAACACATCTGGATTCTGAAGCCAAGATCGAAATGTATGGCTTCAGAATGCATGACCAAAAAAAGTAGATTTAGTCCTAAAACCAATCCTTACATACTATTTGGCACATGACATTTTACATTTTATAAATGCCCTTTGAAATATCTTAGACCAACATTTTTACTAAGTTGCATCCATATTAAGAGGTAATAAGTGCAAATAATCACACAGTTAAGAAATGATATTTGCTTGGCTACTATAAAAGTGAATATGAAGGCTCATCAAGAGGGAACTGAGTTAGTCATCATAGTAATGTTTTGGAAAAATTCCTGCACTAGTATCACCATAAGTTTATCCATCTCCAAAATCAAGCAAGGACTTTATCGAATGTACTATTCCATGAACCAGATTGCATTTAATTCAACATCAAGTTACTTGAGGGCCATAAGGTATACATGCTCCAGAAAGGGCCAGATTTTGAATCAAAACCTGTTTCTTAATGGCCACTTTCTGAATATGGAAGCAGCACTGATGTACTGAATGTCCCGATAAGTTGAGATATGAACCCATGACAGATGCATGCAAACGCCCTTGACAGTACTTCCCTAGCTTTGCAAAGCCTTACTGCTTTGTGTAACGTTCTCAACACAGAAATAAAATACTCTTCAGATAAAGTGATTTAAACGATGATTATGGTTTTGCAAAATTAAATAGCATAAATTAAGCATATTAACATTTTTGACAACATGAAATAACCAATTCAAGGGAAACTGCAATGGATTAACTAAGAAACCACCAATGTGAGGCACATTTAAACCCTCACATATTACTGACCATACAAAGCCTATCAAAATATTTAAAAATTCCATTGATTCTATTAATACATAAAAAGAAATTGCAAAAATGCTTAAGACTATTTAAGATTCATCAATTACACAGGCACTTCACATGTAAACAACCTACAGTATAACTGAAAATATTTTGGCACCAACTGATAATACTAAAAGAATTGAATAATGCCAGGGTTTTGATTTTTCTACTCATTTTTGCTAGGAAACAAAGACAAAATATTGAAGAGGTTGTGTCTAAGCTAGAAGTATATGAAATAACTCAAATATAGAATTGTTTTCCTAAAATATGATTACTTTACCTAGATGTTTACTAGTATACAGTGATGTAAAAAATATTCAACTTAATGTGATTGTTAAATTGAAAGTATGTTTTCAATTTTGTAACAATTTGCATTCTGAAAATTCATCAAGGTTACTGAGTCACAAAATAAAAGAAGAATTTTAATTTATCAAAAACTCTTATTAAATTAATCCAATTTTCCTCCAAAAATTGCTTGGACAACACAGACTTTATATCTGACATCTTATTGAAATTAAAAAAAAAAAAAAAAAGAAAGAAACCTAAGGCAAACTGTTTTTACTGGACATTCTTCTTCAGGATTTTGAGATATCTGAAATCATTTCAAATAAATGAAATTATACACGTATAATGTTTTTAATGTCATATCAAGCCATAGAAAGCTGAGATGCCTTTGTAGTAGGTAATTCAAGAAGGGCCTGAACTGTGACACCAACTTTCACAAGACCTCGCTCTTCCAAAATATGGTGAGGCAAGCAGAGTCTCTCCTGGGGAAAGAGAAAAAGAGATCTGAATGTTCACATTTTTTAGTAGTTGAATAAAATGTTGAGTCAAAAACAGAGATTTTAAAATTATTGAGTTTTAAAATTATTATTTTTTTAAATTATTGCAGTGTTTCCCTGTTCTCATTCCTTCTTTGAAACCTCTCATATACCCCTCTCTTCTACCAAACACAAAGAATCACATTAATAAAAATGATTTATTTTTATGTATGTATTCATTATTTTATGTATATAGATGTTTTGTCTGTGTGTATGTCGGCATAGCAAAAGAGAACATCAGATCCCATAGGACTACAGTTATAGATGATTGTGAGTTGCCATGCGAGTACTGGAAATTGAACTCAGGACCTCTGGGAAAAAAGTCAGAGTTCTTAACTGCTGAGCCATCTTGTAGACCCAAGAGCCAGACCTTTTAATTATGCTTTCTCTTCAAACTCAGGTAAATAATACATTAATTCCACATTTTTCCTTTTAAATATTACAATATAAAGTATGGGTAGATGTGGCACAAATTTTCCTATCCAATCTATTTGCAGTGGGAGGCATATGATTGTATAGGGAAAAGGGAGGCAGAACTAAGGGTGGCAGAGAGAGAAAGAGAGAGATGGGGAGGGAGGGAGGGAGGGAAGGAGGGACAGAAGGAGGGAGGAAGGGAAAACAGGGGCAAGCTATAGAGTAGCTCAGTGGAACCAGCTCAGGAGCTGCAGCCCTGCTGGAGAGATTGCCTAGATGAGGACAGCTGGCTGGGGCCAGGCAGCCAGCCAGCGGTTCCTACATTAGTGCAGGAACATGGTGGCTAAGCTGGGAGCCAGCCGGGCATGTCGTTTCTAATACCTCCCACTAGTTACATTCATATCTTATAGGAAGAAAGGGATTATAGCAATTAGCTTGGTCACTAATGCCATCGTTTTACACACAAACAACTTCCTCTGTTCAGAATTATGGATAGGTCACCATTATCCAGTCTCTACTGTCCTACACGTGCTTCTCATGTATCTTCCCACTGAAGTTGCTCTGGTCAAATGGTGCACATACTTTGACTACTTTTTGACTACTTTGTTGAATCTATCTTTAAACAGTGCTTTACTTGAAACCTTCTCCCTGTTTTGTTTTCTATGATACAAATCTGTTTAGTTCTTCAGCTTAACCTACAGTTGTCTGTCCCAAGCCTCTTCTAATGTCCTAAATATTTCCAAGCATGCTACACTCATTTTTCTCTTTGTTACTACAGTGCTCCTTAGTATTCTCTGTGATCATTTTAACTCTTAGTTCCACCTCAAATCCCTAGTCTTTATTTCCACTAACAGCACATCAGCTAAATTCCAGTGAGCCACGGCCAGATGTAAGTGTTATGGGTACATCAAAATCAACATGTCCATGACAGAACGGCTTTTATAAGTAAACTTGAATTTTTGGATTTTGTATCTCAGTCAGTCATTTTTCCAACCACATTAATACAAAAACAGGAAGTCTAACAGCCTTCACCTTCTGTAACGAAATTACTATTCACGGAATAATACTAAATATATTTAAAAGCACCTTTAAAATGACTTCTGCATCTCAGTATCCATTGCTACATTTAGTGCTACTGAAGTATTTGAATCAAATGTTTAACTAATCAATTAAGTTGGTATTATAAAAAGAAGTAAGTTTCAAAGTAAGAACAACACTTCTCTCCTCAGAAACTACAAAAAGAACAAATCATAATTGTGATGGTTTGCATATGTTTGGCCCAGAGTGTGGCAATATTTGGAGGTGTGACACCATTAGGAGGTGTGACCTTGATAGAGTAGGTGTGTAACTGTGGGAGTGGGCTTAAGACCCTCATCCTAGCTGCATGAAAGTCAATCTTCTAGCAGCCTTCAGATGAAGATACAGGACTCTCAGCTCCTCTTGTACCATGCCTGCCTGGAAGTTGCCATGCTCCCACCTTGATGATAATGGACTCAATCTCTGAACCTATAGCCCAAGCCTAATTAAATGTTGTCCTTATAAGAGTTGCCTTGGTCGTGGTGTCTCTTCACAGCAGTAAAACCCTAACTAAGACAATAATCAATGCCAAACAAGAAGAAAATGACCAAGAAATGAGACAAGAAGGGGGAAAGTGGGGTGGAGAGCTGTACTTCAAATGATAGCATCACCAAAGTCCGAGCATGGGCTGAACCTAGAATCACCCCCCCCCCCACACACACACACACAGACACAAATATGTAGCAGATGTGCAGCTTGGTCTTTATGTAGGTCCCCAACAACTGTAGCAGGAGCTGTCTCTGTCTCTGATGTCTGTCCGTGGCTCCTGTTCCCCTAACCCGGCTGCCTTGTCTGGCCTCAATGGAAGAGCATGTGCCTAATCCTGTCGTAACTTGATGTATCAGGGTAGAATGATACCGGGGAGGTGGTCCCTCTTCTGGGAGGGGTTGGGGGAGGAGCTATATATGTTAGTGGGAACTCAGATGACAGGGAGTGCTGTGATCGAGATGTAAATAATTTTAATTAACTAATGGAAGAAAAATGGCTATACTAAGTGAAAACTGGGAATGAGAGGATCAACCATATTGTCTCATTCCATTTACATGAAACCCTAGGAAATGTGAACTACTTCATACTGATGAAAAGCAGATTCGTGGTTATCTCAGAAAGCATGGTTTCCAGAAAAACATGAGAAAAGTTGGGGATCTAAATTGTGCTGATGATTTCAACGAGGCATGGTTAGATCAATAATTTTCACGGCTGGAGATGTATGCTAGTGGGAAATGAAGCATTCAGTTAGAATTTCAGAATTTTTAAAAAGGCATAAAAGTATCAAATTTCATGTTTTCATTTATGTACAGCTTATTATATATTGATATCACCTCAATAAAGTTGTTAAAAATCAGAAAACGTCCATGTGACACTTATTATGTATTGATATCACCCCAATAAAGTTGTTGAAAAATCAAAAAATGCCCTAGAGCAAAGAAATAGTAAAATAATTACACATTATTATATCTTCCAAGTTCAGGAAAAATGTAAATGGAAACTAAATATAAAACTCTTAAATTCCTAAAAGAAATTTTTTTATTTACTTGTTTTACACTCCAGATTTATTCCTCCCATCCACCTTCTGACTGTTCCACATCCCATACTTCTAACCCACCCTCTGTCTCCATGAGGCTGTGCCCAGCCCCCACAAAATCATGTAATATCATGTAATAATAACAGCTAGGGAAAACTTCAAAGGTAAACATTTTAAGGCATCATATAGTTACCACAAATAGTAAGAAAACAGAAAGCATGCAATTAGCAAAGTACACATAGATTCATTGTTTCTTTCTTAAAAATAAATTGTGTCTATTCATTTGAGGCAAAATTCGATCTGATGACAAGTTAATGATGTCACCATTTAAAAGAATGCTGAATACAAAATAGTTGAGATTTCAGAGGGTCGCTCTCCTCAGTAGTCATGTTAATATTAGGTTTATGAAGTCCTCAAGATTGGCAACATTTTGATTATACATTTTAATATATTAACTATACTGATTTGATTTTGTAGTACTGCAATTATTTTTGTAAAATACAAGCCAATTCATACTCATTTCAAAGTTTCTCCATTACAAATACTATCATATTTTATTTTTGTACCTATATTTACCTGTTTTTTAAAGTTTTATGTGCATTGTTGTTTTGCTTACATATATGTCTGTGTGATGGTGTCATATCCCCTGGAACTGTAGTTACAGACAATGTGCCATATGGGTGCTGGGAACTGAATTTGGGTCTCCAGGAAGAGCAACCAGTGCTCTTGAGTACTGAGCTATCAATACAGGCCCCTGTACCAAAAATTTTTCATCTGATAGTTTCATTGTTTTTAATACAGTTATACTGTATTAGATGCAATTCAGAATCCATTCACGAAGTTAGAAAGAAGAGCTGGAGTACAGTGCAGTGGTAGAATGTGTGCTTTACAGGTATGAGGCCTTGGGTTCAATTGCTAGCATAACACTAAAGAACAACAAGGGGTCTAAATGTCCTTTAGCAGAACACCAGCAATTAAACAACACCAACAATGCTGTCACAATTAAGGTTCAAATCTCACAACTACATTCTGTGTACTCAGTCATATCTACAATTAGCAAACGGTTTCCATATAGGTAGATGCTTTATAAAGGCCTTCTTTAAAAGATTTAAAAACACTGTAATTGTGTGTGTGTGTGTGTGTGTGTGTAATAGAGGGACAAAGAGAAAGATACTCAAATTTGTATTCACAAAATGTTATTCATCCCTCACTATGAAGATGATTCTAATTTCCTTGTAATAGATTAATAGTTAAATGACAACTTTGTCGGATAATTACCTGCGAAACACCCAACTTTTTGCAAGCATCAAGAAAATTTTCTACATTTCTTCGACATTTTGCCATGCTCAGCTTGGGCTGTGAAGTAAGAGAAGAAAGACACAGATCCTAAGTATTCTTCTACAAGAACTTAGTTGATATTGAAAACTGTATTTGTTTATGGGCATTATTTAAAGAGGGTGTTAAAAATTTGTATTTTCCTTTGGAAAACCAGTAATCTATTGACATTACTCACCACTGCAGGTGACGGTACATGAATACTAGCTACAGAGCGTGGCCTTATGTGATTGGCCAAATGGCAAAGAACAACTCCATCCATCAGTGCGGCTCCTATGTCATCAGGCAAAATGACTTTTAATCTGGATTCAAGATTCTATAAAGAAATGAGGATAAATTGCAGATATCTTATGTAAACATGGTATGCCTTCATATTATTATTTATATGATCAAAAATTGAAAGGTCATTAAGAATAAAATCAATATACTTTATGAATTTGCTGAATTAAACCCATTTCGGCAAGGCCAATGTGACTCACATTGCGAAGCTGCCGTATCTGTTCACGCTCTTCTCGTAAATGCTCCATCTTTCTTCTCATTGTAAAACCTGGATCTGCTGCCCCATATTCTTGACGAGATGCACGGCTGAAGGCTGTATACAAATAGAAATTGTGTAACATTTTATAAAGATAACACAAAGACCAACCACCCATGGAGAAAGAGGCGTGATCAAAAGCATGAGTACAGAATTACAAAAGATGTTATTAATAATGCATTTAAATATTTTAATTATATGTAAATGATCTTTAGCAACATAATACAAAATCAACAGGCAACAAAAGTGCAATGACTTCTTCTACCACATATGTATGTTCTTATTTGACCGTATGTTATGGGAAACTTATGACTCAGGTTAAAACAGATGATTGAACATATGACAGCCTTCTACCTCAAAAGAAAAAAAGGAAATTATTCTGGAAGGTCAAGATGGTTATTTGGGAATAAAACTATCATTCAATACCTTGCCAAGTAAGATGGATCCATTTTCTTTTGGGTATGCAAAATGCAAAAGATCTCTGTTTTAAACCAAAGCTAATGGAGTGCTATAATTCCCAAGTGTTTTGTCTGCTGGCAGAGGGCTCATTCTAAGAGCAGTCACAGCAGAGAAGAAATAAGACTGCAGGTATACCTAAGGCAGGAATGAGGTTACAGGAGCGTGAAGAAAATGGGAAAGCAGTGATGATGGGAATTGTAAAGGCAAAGAAGATCAAGAGAAGACTGCTTTTAGAAGAGGGAAAAGAAGCTTTGCATACACAAAATTACGGATTCCAATGCATTTAAGCTGTGAAACTCTAGATTTAACATAGACAACAATTTTACTTAAAAATTGTACTATATATTTACCTGATCTAGGCTTCAAGCCAAAGGGACCATGCGAAAAGCCATCAGACCTGTCATATTCCTAAGGGGGGGGGAAAAAAGAGGAAAACCTTTGATGTTTCAAAGCCATCAAGGTACTTATTCATGCCCTCTTCAATTTTGAAATTTATTTCCAATGTTTCCATGAATAAAGTCAACCTCGATTTCAATTCAAGCTGATATGTTAACTTTTTAAAAAGTCAATACATATTGCTAAGTTACCTGGGTATGGACTTTTTAATTTTCCTTAATTTTTTAAAAGAAAATAAGTTGTGTGTCTGTGTGTGTGTGTGTGTGTGTGTGTGTGTGAGAGAGAGAGAGAGAGAGAGAGAGAGAGAGAGAGAGAGAGAATTGGGGGACAGGGAGAGGGACAGAGAAAGTCAGAAGACAACTGGGGGAGTCACTTCTCTACTTCATCCATGTATGTCCTTATAACCAAACTGAGTTGGTCCAGTTTGGTGGCAAAAGCCCTTACCCGGTGAAGTGGCTCACCAGCCTAGAATCTTATAGAAAGAGAAAAACTAAAAAAATGAAAAGGAAGACCATTAACAAGTGTGATAGATTTTTTTTAAAAGAAGAATCCACTTAGTCTTTAAAGTAATGAGGCACACTTCAATTAAAAGATTTATCAACATGGACTCTGTATCTACTACTAACTTGACACTTAGCAGGGGAAAGCTTGAGGCCAATCGTCATATTTACATGATCAGGGGATTCAGAATATATGATAATAAATAACTATGTCTTCCATCTGAATGCACATTATTTCAACATGCTTCTGGAAGCTGTGGTGAGCTATGGATGTAAATAAATCAGCAATTAGAGTGAAAACCTAAGATGTATTTGTGGAAACATTTAATTTTAATGTGATTAATTCCATGCAAGTCAAATGAGATTGTTGTAAAAATTAAATGAGATTGAAAAGTGCTTTCATAATTGTATAATTTATAAAACAAACCACTATATTGCACGGCAGTGATTTATTACTCTGGGTGACAACTCTGTGAAGCAGGTAGGGCCAAAACCTCAGTTAATTCTCTGTCATTTACTGACTAGACAAATTGGGAAAGTAACTGGTCTCTTCCGCTACAAAATGATAAAAGCACGCAAATGGGACTGTAATTATGTTCAAATGAAATATAGGGACTTTGTTAATATGATATACAAACAGGCTTTTCTTTTCACATGAAATTGAAGCAGTCAGAGTTTCTGCCAGGTGTCTGAATCTTCTCTAGATATACTAGGCAGCTCAGAGTGAATGTCAGTGGAGCTACAATGCACATGGTCAGCATTCTATCCATCTACAGCCTATGTGCTAACCCACCCACTGGTTTGGTTCATTTGTTATAAATTCCTGAACAAGAATTCCATTAATCCAAACACAAGCAAAAATTTATAAAAAATATTACTTATCTGAAAAACTGACATTAATACATCACCTGGTAGCCACACACCATAATATCTTAAATCAACTATACAAATCCAGTGGTAGGTCATGTCTACCTCTACCTTTGTTATAGCTTACAGAGAAAGGATTTACAAAATCATGCAATAATGACTAATCTTAGATATCCTAATGTAAATTGTTCCCTAACACCATGTGTATCACTTAACATTCCATATAATTTAGAAATGTTTCATTAAATGCATGCTCAGAACTATATAAGTTTTATAATACAAACCACACAAACTAATATAGAATGAAAAACTAGCTTTCTAAAAATGTAAATAAATCCACTTACATATAATGAGATAAAAACATACATAATCAAGTTTATACAATGAATTCAGATCAATCAAACAGTTTAAGACCTAAATTCACCAAATGAACGGTCATTTTCTTGCTAATGAAAATGAACTATAGAATACTAAATAAACTAAGTGAGGGAATATTTAAAATGGTTTAAATTTATTGTTGCAAAGCAATAGATTAAACTAAGTTAAAGAACTAGTTATTCAAACCACCAGAGTATTTGAACAAACTGTTAAAAATTATGATTTTCATATACTAGCTCTCCCCTTGTTCTTTACTATACCAGCAAGAATATATGCCAGCAAGAATGTAACCTCCGTCGATAGGAACAATCCACTGCAGGTTTGTTTCTCGTGGAAAAAGGACATTTTCTCTTGCATTGTTTTCAGACCTAATTTGTTACAAGGAAAACCAAAGGCCATTGCACAATGCTTACGGGAAATTTTCACATTAAAATTCCAAAATCTACCACTTATTTTAAAACGTAGAGAGATGAGAAGCATATATCTCATAAAGTGACTTACATTCTGTGATGTAGACTTATGTTCCACAGAAAACCACAAATGAGTGCAATTTACTAGGAATATTCATACAAAGGAATGATATTCATAATTTTTTACAGACAAGAACTTGTACAAAATAATCAACTACAGATTTTTTAAAGTGAATTACATTTCTTTATAAAATTAAAATAAGATGTGTTTTGAGAAAGGAAGCAAGGAAAATCTCTTTGGAAAACACAGAAAAGATACAAAGCACTAAAACAACTTGTACCTCAGATGATACCGGAGACTGTGGTGACATATGAGCATTATCACTCTCTTGCTAAAATATAAAAATAAAAACATGAAAGATGAATTTAAAATACACAATGATGATTTTTAACATACAAAAGGACAATGGAAGATTGTTCCTATAAAATATCAAAGGAGGAATTGACAACAATACAATCTAGAACCTTGCCACTTAAACGTTGTTGGTGAAGTACAATACAAGTATTCTTGGGAATTTGTTATACATGAATGATCTCTGGCTCCAACTAATAATGAATCAGATTCTATATAAGAAACCTTAATTATTTAAAGTATTTTATAGATCAGAACTACAATCTAGACCCAGTAGATAAGATGTATAACCATCTGAGACCCATCAATGAAAGCTGGCAAGAGATTATCATAGTTAATAAGAAGCTATCTGGAAGACAATGTATATTAGTGTAAGTAGAAAACTATTTACAAAGAATTTAATTGAAAAAGACAATAACGGGTTCGTGGTTTTTTAAATAAATATTTAATGCTAAACTAATGAAAAAAATTGACATTTAACCGGGAAGATGATATCACATAAAATAAATATTCATTTGACAAATGATAACTGTCACCTACTATGTCATATAATATTCTAGACACTAAGAATAAGGAAATTTGGTTAAATTGTCATCCTTAGAGAATGTCTCATCCAGAGAGAAGAAAGATTAATGTGAATAGTTATTAGACCATTCCCAGTCTATGTACAGCCTAGTAGTGAATAACAAAGAAACTGAAGGAAAGGAAGGGATGCTGAAAAAAAGGTAAGTTTTCTGAGAAAGTGACAAGTCAGTAAAAAGCTAGGTGAAACAAAAATATAAGAACAAAGACACACTGCAATAACTTTTTTAAAAAAAGATGACTACAAATGTTCCTGTGGATGACAAAGGTGAAAAGGGGCAAGCTGTGAGTTTCTGCTGCTATAGCTACCAGGGACTTTATTTTAAAATGACAAAGAATTTACTTTTAAGGCATGGGTGAAACTGAAGGTTTCTAAACAAAGGAATAGGCTTCTTGCATTTTCCTGTGTTTGCAGTCTGAAAGCAGCAGAAGAATGGACATAAAGAAAGAAGAGTGATGGGAGAGATGTTTCAGTTGACAAAGTGTTTGTAGTATAACCATAGGGACAGGAGTTGGGATACTCAGTCCCTACTTACAATGGTGAACCTGATGGCATGTCTTTCTGATCCCAGCAATGAGAAGGCAGAGAGGGGGAATCTTTGATCTCACAGACCAGCAAGCCTATCTGAATCAGGGAGATTCAGATTCAGTAACAGACACTGTCTCAAAACAGGAGGTTGAAAAGGACAAAGACACTGGAAGGTGACAAAGGGCACACAGACACAGATATAGATAGATAGATAGATAGATAGATAGATAGATAGATAGATAGATAGATAGATAGATAGATAATATAAAGACAGAAAGGCAAGGAAGCCATTGTAGGAAACAAGCAAAAAAGACCAAAGATGTATGACAAGGAAGCAAAGATGAAAAAGAAGGTGGGATGTGTAGATAAAAATTTCAGTGCCTAAAACTAAGTAAGAGAACAAGTGGGTTTCAATAATGGATTAGATATCGATACAGGTGAGGGAAAAGTTACAGTGAGAAGGCAGGGAGAACAGCCACAGTGAACCTTTAGCTTGGAGTTCACAGAATGTTTTTTGTAGAAGGCTAGATAGTAAACATTTTAGACATATGGTCTAAAATGCCTAACTGCCATTAGGATGGAAAGACATCTATAGGTAAATGGTTGCAGACCTTTTGTATTTACATTTCAATTACAAGCATAGCAAGTGGGCTAGGTTTGACTCTGGGCCACCTTGCCAACTTCTGCTTTGTCTAGAAGGAAGATACTGATTTCATAAAGTAGTTATCAACTCAGCCTTCAGTGAATTTTAATGGAAAACTCTTAAACATATCATATCACACACACACCAATCAAATCTGAACATCTGAGAGTACGATCCAGCCCATCAGTATTATTTAAAAACTCATCATGGCTTTCAATGTGCAACTGAGGTTAAAAATAACTGCATCAATTTAAAAAGCAAGCTTGTTTGAAGCAAACGTGGAAAAAAAAGATGAATGTATTGGACCCTTAGGTGAGAAACTTAGATTTCAAGCAACTACAAAGGAGGACACACTACGACAAAAGCCTAAGGCTCAATGGTATGTATGGACTAGAGACATAAACTAGGTGTGATCATCAGGTACACTGGCAGTAGTCCCTTTAGAGTGCATACAGAGCGTTATGACATAGGGAGGAATAAGATGTCAAAGAGATTGTAAAGTTCAGTGGAAAGCCACCATCAGGTATATAGGAACTGACTGAGGTCATGAGCAGCAACATACTAGGAGATACACCTACACAAAACTTGCCTTCAGATATGTCACAAATGCTAATACTGAGATAGGTAGTGGGAAGCTTTGGAAACAACTGCTTTTTATTTCCAGTCTCCATAAATACTATTTGATAGGACATGGAAAGAAAACAGTTTTTGAGTTAGGCAACGGTAATTCATATAGATCTTTTTGCCCTGTGTAATTTAATTTCACATGCCCTGCCAAGTACTAAACATTAATTTGGCTACCAATTTTCCCAACCAAATATACACAAAACTTGGGGGTTTTGGTTATGAAATATTGTTTCTGCAGTAGTGCAGCAGAAACTGGATAACAATGTGAAATGTGTAAAAAACTTGAAATTTAAAACATTCTGAACAGAATTTGTGAAGAAAGTTCTTTTAAATCTTAGATAGATCCAATCTGTCAACAGGTAAAAGGGCTTTCTTCCAAAAACTGACAACCCGACTTCAAGTTTAATATCTAGACTCCAAGAGGAAAGGAGAGTAGAGCCTCCTAACAGTTGTCCTCTGACGTCCACATGTGTGCTCTGGAACTCACACCCGCACTTGCGCCCACACATCATACACAGAAATGCCCACTTCTTTTTTTTTTTTTGGTTTTTTCGAGACAGGGTTTCTCTGTGTAGCCCTGGCTGTCCTGGAACTCACTCTGTAGACCAGGCTGGCCTCGAACTCAGAAATCTGCCTGCCTCTGCCTCCCAAGTGCTGGGATTAAAGGCGTGCGCCACCACCGCCCGGCTGAAATGCCCACTTCTGAAATAAAGTCTTAATTAACATGTTGTTTAGGAAAGTAAAGGTGGGAAATGATAACAAACATAAACAGAAGGGTGACACAGTCACAGCAAACCATAAAGCACTAAAACTATTTTAGAAATTGTGTTCCAGAATACACCAGAAACAAAATGATTAAATTAGTAACCATATGAAAATGTCAGAAATTTTCATTATTGTAGGAAACACATGCTTTAAAATCAATATCAAGGCAGTTGACAGCTGGGCTCCACTAACTAGCACTGAGCGTACTAAATATGAAAGGAAATCTTTCAAACCAGCAACACCCTTTGTCTCACCTCCTCATTTTCATTGCTGCTTGAATTCTTCCTTGTTGATTTGTATGAAAAACAATTCAAATGCATGGTTTATTTTTCCTTGAACATGCGAAATTTATGTTTATAATGACACATAGGCTTATTGTTATATTGGTACTTTTAATAACTTATCTGCAGTTAAACTTACAGACACAATCAGTTTAAATAGTCTTCCTATTCACACATTCAGTGCAGTGAGTAAACACTGTTCCAAGGCCTCAAAATATGTCAAGTAGCATTTCCTTCCTAAGCCAGATCCATTTCCCATTCTCTCAGGGCTTTTCTTATAAAAGCAGCTGTCAACCTGTGGGTTGTGAACAGCTTGGAGGTCACATATAAGATATCTTGCATATGACATATTTACATTTTAATTGATAACAGCAGCAAATTAACAGTTATGAAATAGCAACAAAATAATTTTATGTGTTGAGGTCACCACAGCATGAGGAACTGTAGTGTCTCAGCATTAGGAGGGTGTCGTCTTTGCTTTTTCTAAGCTCACTGTGTTCAACAAGTCATCAAGTCAGGTACTTTGGCTAACCTCTTCTGAATTCTTAAAACTACCATCCTATCAAGGGTTCTTAGAATCTCTCATATGGTTTGTAATTTCACTATACTAAAACATGAGCAACTGTTTTAAGAATCTGGGCTAGATAAGGTTCCTGCTATCTCTTAAACTCTGGGTTCAATCCTTAGCACAACAAAAGAAATAATCTACTGATTTCATGCTTAAAGAAACTACATTAAATGCAGATGCCGACTTTCTAATGATAGTAATAGTACTGAAAGCTAACATTTAGAACTATTGCTTACCATATATCAGTATACATTATTTGTATTGAGAAGTTTAATCTTTATAATAACTGCATAAGCTATACGTACTATTACCTCAATTTATTGTGAAATGTATAGATTGTTGAATGTAAATTATCTGACAATGTAACAAAGTGATACACTGTCAAATAATACAGTGTGTCAATCACTAGAATTCTTATTTTCTGATTCCTTACCAAAATACATTGAATTCTTCTGGAAGTCAGTGGTAAAACAGGAGCTCATAGAAGTTCCATCTTCAAAACTATTAACAATCAGATCATGTTCCAAAATTTTTACCTGATATTCAGTGTTCTATTTAATTGTCTCTCTTATGTAACTCTGTCTTTGATATCCCTTGGAAAAAATACTTGACATAACCTAGTATCTCAGTCCAAACTGAGGTGTATTAGGAATTACAGACAGGAAACATGTTCCTCTAATGCATTTTACAGACATGATTTAATAATGGACCATGAGCTCCATGTTATGTGTTTCTTTCTGTTTTGATGCTGAAGGTGAAACCTATAATCTAAGCATACTAAGCAAGTTTATCAATGAGTTATACCCACAGTCCTATATAATTTTTTATTTTCCTGACAACACAGGAATAATTTGTTGATAGTTAATTTTTTATGCAACGTCCTAACACTGACATCTTCTGACAATTGAGAAGAACTACACATGCCCTTAAAGCATTTCTCGGTTACTGAAGATTATGTTTACACCTACTTTACTGCATATGAAAAACATGAAAAAAATGAACATTTACTGAGTGACGGTTCTCTAACCACCATTTCAGATATTATCCTATTTTATCTCTTAGCAACTTTATAATATAACTGATACAGTGGAAGAAATATGTCAGCCATTAAAACTAAAATAGTTAATAAATAAAAGATGATTGTAAAGCAAGAAACACTTGTCTGTGGTAAAGGCTCACTAAGCCCTCAATTAACTTTAATTAGCACAAAATATTTTTAAAACAATGAAACTGTTTAAATGTTAGTGTTTGTCATTTTCTACCAAGCTCTCCACAACACAAGAGAAACAGCATTGTAAAGGCTTCGAACTCTAATTTCAATTGTATGATTAACAAACTGCTTGATTTTCTGGGCTTAATATCCCTGTATGCAAACTAGAAATGATAACTTCATTTATGTTACTGGAGTTTTCTAAAGGGTAAACTGGCTAATATGTGTAAATGTTCATGACAGTACCTGGCATGTGATAAATCCAATACAAGTGCTTGGATAAATAAAATCAGTATGGTTTTGTTATCTTAGGATAAAGGAAATCAAAGAAATGTCAAATATTGCTCAGAAATACAACATCAAAAATACTTCATCAAAGGTCACCTATAAACATATTTTTAGTCAGTGCTTTGCTTTAAGTCTTCATGAATTAAAAAGGGAAACTAAGATAAATGTCAAGCTGCAAGCTGCAAATGCTTCTGATAAAAGCGTTCTCATTGGGATACCCTGCCCATTTCCTTCCTCTGTCTTTTCCATATGTGATTATCCCTCATATTGTTCAATTAACCAAAAACCAAGGCTTAAAAATAATCAATCAATAATTATTTGTTCAAAGTTAGTTTAATGTATTTAAGGTATTTGCTGAAACATACATTTTTATTTTGATAATATGCTACTTTCAAACACATGTTGCTTTCCAATATATGAAAATATATTAACATAAACAGAAGTACCAAACATAAAAATACAAATAAATCTTATTAGTGGCTTGAACTTGAAATAATGTGTAACTTAGCAGATTACTATATGCTTCGTAAAACAACTGTTATTTTGGTGAGAAGGGGGTTTTAGGGAGGTAGAGGATAACACAGTTTGCTATTTGGGTGCAGGACCAAGTTCGTACTGCTTATATGAGTCAATTCCAAGAGTAAATGCTCATTAATATTAAAAATTATTCTAAATCCTGATGACTCACACCTGCAAATACAGAAGACTTAAAATACAGATAAATAATAATGCAATAGAACATTAGGGTAATTCATTTGCCCTAGTATTTTAACTTGTCTTTACTAAAAGACCATCACAAGAAATCTACCGCATCAAGTGTAGTGATGCACATCTTTAAGGCCAGCACTTGGGATGCAATGGCATGTGGATCTCTGTGAGTTTAAAGTCAGCATGGTCTACATAGAGAGGTCCAGGACAATCAGAGCCAGATGTTTCGCGTCCAAGACAGAAAGACCCTATCTCAAAGCAAATCTACTAATACAACACAGAAGTATGGACCAGTCTCCAACTATTTATTTATACAGACATGGTTTAAATGCTATCTGAAAATACTTCTGAACTACTTATTGAGACAATTCAATGAAAGTCTTTTTCTGAGCCATGCTTAGTGGTTCACCTCTAGAATACCAGCATAAAAGTGACAGAGGTGGGAAGATACTGATTTGAGGCTAACCTGGGCTACATTGTGAAAATCTACCTCAAAAGAAAAAAGAAACATAAAATTAATTACCACAATGAGCAGTGTAACACTCAAACACTTATCTTTTTTTTAAACTATTTGAAAATAATCATAGTGTATATCGATAATTGAATTACTGAAATTTTGTTGGTATATTTCCGTAGCATATCTCTACCCTACACACAAGGGCAATAAGGATGAACACAGTTGTGACATTTAACTGGAGAGTTAAATGTTATTAATTTAAAACGAAAGTGTCAAAAGTAAAAAGTAGTAAGTATGAAACAAAAACAAAATTTTAAATGTATTAATTTACCTTGAAATACTCTTTTCTGAGCTGCTTGCTCCGTCTCCTCTCTTCATTTTGCCAGATTATAGGCTGAGATTCTGGCCACTGTTGATCAACTATTTGATCCTTCTGATTTTCTAATGGCTATAATGAGAAAGGTCTTTTTTTAACTCAACAAATAACAATAAAATAATACATGTGCTATAAATTTTATTTTCCCTTACCTGCCATGCAAGAGGTGATAGCGGTGAATTCCTTCATCTGCTGAGACACTAAAAAAATCAAAGATGCTTTAATATTTCTTAAGGTATTTTAAAAATCATTTCACATACTTTATAAACAACAAAATTGTCTTCTTGATGCTTTAATGCAGCAAGCTAAACACTATCCATACCTATATTTCATTTTGTTGTGTTGTTTTGTGTTATGTTGTGTTGTGTTATATTGAGATTGTGTCTTACTATGAGGCACTGGATGGCCTGGTACTCAATATGTAGCCTGGGCTAGCCAAGAGGTCATGGCAATTCTCCTGCCTCAGCCTTCCAAGGGTTGCAATGAGAGGTAGCAACCACCACATGGGTTAGTAATACTATATAAATTGAAGTTGATGAAACCAGCAAATTGTAAATGCTTTGTTCCAAGAGAAACATCGACATGGGTTTATTGTATATTAACCTTATAGATAGGCCAGCCTATTTTGGAGAGTACAAATTGAGTACAATATGTACAAATATACAGTAAGTACACAGAATATTAATGAAAGCAAATTACATTTTAAAAATCAAGTTATAAGATCAGTGAGGTGAGTGGGCAAATAAAGGTACTAGCTTACCATCAAGCCTGACAACCTGAGTTAGATAGAACCCTGGGTTCCAGATAGTAGACGGGAGAAATAACTCCTTGAATCCTTGAAAGTTGTCCTCTGACCTCCACACCTGTGCCATATCACACATGCACATATATACACATGCACACACATATTAAGTAAATACATGAATAAATCCTTTCATAAATGTCAAAGAATTGAGAAGACAAACACTTGATTGCCTACTGAATCACTGCTTATGAGCTTCATCTATGACTTAATGGGCTAAGGAGGACCTTTTCCAGCTTCAAGGGATCCAACATCCTCTTCTGGCCTCCATCCACACACATACACACATGTGGCAAGCACACACACAGACACAAAACAGACAGATACACACATATATACACACACAAACCCACTCAAAATGTTTAACAGTCTAAAGAACACGGGGTAAAGCTGTGTGTGATAGCTCAGCACTGACGAGGCTGACGTATCACCATGAGTTGGATACCTGGCTGGGCTACAGAGTAAGAACTTGATTCAAACAGACAGAGAGAGAAGGGAGAGAAGGAGGAACGGATGAAGGAAGAGTAGGAAGATAGAAGATAATAACATTTTTTTTAATAAGAGTACAAGGGACATCTCTATCCCTGGGGAGTAATAAAATATAAACAAATATGAAAATACAGTAATTCCAGAATTTATAGATTTGTTTCTGGTAGGAGATAAAGTACAAAATTTTAAGTACAGAACCTTTATGTAAAATGAAATTTAAATTCATAGAAATTGTAGAAAGTGTAAAAAATAATACGTAAATAACTGGATGAGTATTGGTAAAATACAGAAAGAAACAGCAGCAGAGGACGAGTAAGAAAAAGGAGAAAGAGTGGAGAGACAAAAACCCTAGATTCCTTACCTCTTATCAAATACAGAAACCTATCAACTAAACAAACTTATTTTAAATGTAAGTAAAGAATCCTAGAAGTGGATAAGGAAAGATGAATGTCCTGCTTGGCCCAGGTTGCTACACAAAGAGAATTTTTACTCCACAGAGCAGTGAGAAAGAAGCAAGGTAGATTCCAGACAGTCCCTACATTTAGGAGTCAAAGATAAAGGGGGACATATAGCCCAAAGGACAATATAATAATGAGGCAAGCAAGGACATAGAATAGTGCACGCGTGTACATGTGCACACATGTGCACACGCACACACAGACACACACACTCACACTAGACATGCATGCATACCTCTTTGAATAAAGTACTTGTCAGGCTCCATCTTTCACCTTCACATGTCATATAGTGCACACATACCTGTCTGAACTATGTACCTAACAATCTATAACCCCACTCGAATTGGTCAGCACACACACACACACACACACGCACACCACGCACACACGCACACACGCCTCTGAACAATGGAATATTGTTCTACTCTCCTAGTAATATCAAAACGAGAGCAATTTCTCTTCAAATATATTGCCATTTACTTTTTCAGGAACGAAGTTCTTCAGGCCTCATCTGGCCTGAAATGCCTCTTGAGTACCTGTACAGTAAAGCGAAACTGTATTCCCCAGGGAGGTACTGTTGGGGGTGAATAGAGCAAGGGTGGCAGAAGTGGAGTCACTAAAATGTGATCAGATTCTAGAAATATTCCCAATAGTCAAAATGATGTGGTCAAGTATTCACTATGCAGTTTGAGAGCAAATGACAAACTGAATGAAGGGGCTTTCAGCTGCTTCACAGTAAGAATGGAGTTAGCCCTTTCTGAAGTGGGAGAATATCCAGAAGAAGCACATTTAAGTGCACAACAAGAGTCAGTGTAAGTACAATATGGAGAAGTCAGACATTCATACTGTACATCTAAACGGCAATAGCAAGGAAACAACAAAGTTCACCATGCCGTGGTATATATCAATGCACAGCGGACATATAAACACTATAATGTATTTTGGTACACACATGTATATACATACTGTGGTATATATCAATGCACATTCCTGTATATAAACACTGCTGTATATACTGATGCACACACATATATAAACAAAGGAAAATACGCTTATGCACATTTTGAAGAAGGGTACGCTATGTCTTGAATATAGTGTGTTCTCCATGAGGCTCATGTTTGCTGAGAGCTTGGATTTCAGCATTGTGGTGTAGCACTGTGGTGAAATCTTTCTAGTGGAACTTAGAACACTATTATATGGTCAATGGAGAGCCTGTCTTTGGCAGGGATTGATGTAGTTTTATAGGAGCTACAGTTGCTTCCTATGAGAAAGTTGCATTGCATTAAAAAAAAAAAAAACCTAAAAGTTAACTTTATTACTAAATGTCTCTGGATTTCAGTCTTACTGTGTGAACTCTTAAAAATACTTCCACCACAGTGAGGTTGGCTACTATGAAGCCCTCACTCACTACAACCATGCAAAAGTGAGCTGACTTCTAAGAGATCACACAAAGGCAGGAAGAAATGTAGGCAACATGAAAGTCAGACCAGGATATAGAAATAGAAACGCGATAAATCAAAGAATTATGATCCTAAACTCAAAAGGGTGCCACGCAAGAGAGTGCAGCAGATGAGGCTCTGATCTGAGGTTGAAGATAAGCAAAAGCTCATTTTAAGTTTATGATTAACCTCAGCATTCTAATCTTTACCATAAAAGGTCTGAGTACCCATTAGAAGGTAATAAATGGGTGTTGCATTGTCAGATTTGATTTCTACAACCTCTAGTAATTTCTTTAATAATACAGAAAACACTTTGAAGCTAAGCAAACCTGAAGAGAGGAGTTACAGACAGAGACTGGCACAGTGACTCGAATGGAAAACAACGGGAACTGAACCAACATGAGTGCAACAGTAAGTGAGGATGGGAAGGCGGTTAGTGCGATGGTAATTTTGCAGGACTGACTATATTAGGAAGAAGACATAATAGTGAGGTATTTGTAAATTTGCTGACTTGAGTGACTACATAAGAAGTTTCATATTCACTAGGATAGATAGATGGACCATACAAGAAAAAATGAAGTTGCCCAAAGAAATCTACATGGAACTGTGCACTATCAGTGGAAATAATTCAGTAAGATGCATAGATCTGAAGTAAACGTATTGTTGTCAACACTGCTACTGTGCATTAAGACTTCAGATTCTGGGATTGGACATCAGATGACTCTGGTTAAGAACACTGGCTATTGTACCAGAGGACCTGAATTTAATTATCAGCACCTATATGTCCACTCACAAATAATCTGTAATTCCAGTTACAGGTCATCGGACTCCTTCATGGAGACATACATGTGGGTGGGCAAAAAGCTCAATGTACATTAAATAAATAAATAAACAAACAGATAAATAAACAGATAGATAAAGAAATAGACTTCAGGTTCTGTCATAAGACAAATCAGAGCTTGCATCCTGGCTCTCTCACTTACTATGTGATCTTGAGAAATTATGATAATTTCTGAGTTTCAGTTTGCTCATGTGTAAAATGAAGATTTCCACAGTAACAATTTCATAATGGTGTTATGATGATTGAATAAGGCAATCCATTTAAAGAGATAAAAACAGTGCACATATACACTAACATCTAACAGTCAGCAACTTGGTACGTGCCTCTGCATGCCTATCTCTGAAAATTTACACTATGCGAGTGTTGAGCCAGGAGTTAGATGAAACATAAATTTGATACCACGAACAACAATAAATAGAAAATTTTAGACTTTCTAATTCTCTTAACATCATATCTCTAAACCTAAGTAATTAAACAAAATGAAGAGTTTAGTAAAACCCAGTTGGAAGAAAAGAAAATGCAAACAGTAACAAAAAATCCACAACCAATGATGAAGAAATAATTATACCTGGTGGTAACATCCATATGATAAATATTTGTGAATGAATCAAGACAAATGGTAAGTATAAGCAAAAAGAATCAGAATCTAGGGATTTGCTTATAGAAAGCTAAATTGAATCCATGTTGTGACATGTTTGATCTCTAAGTTATCTACTTATATTAAATCTACATCATATATCCAGTAAAAGGATCTTTTAAGGAAAACCACTGTCAGAGTAGCAAGTCTCATTTTAATACACCAAATATAAGGACTATGATATGTTTATACCTCTTTTCACATTCCACAGTTTGTTTCAGCTTATTTCTCATGACAGAAGTTGAATGATTAAGAATCCTAGAAGTAAATCGACACAGTGATTACAAACTATACTGAAGAGAACATTGCACACATATGACATATTTGTCCCAAATAAACTGCATCTAGGTCATGAAGATCATTACTAGAAAATAATACTTCAATGCTATTTAGATTCAGATGCCCATTAACACATTCTTCAATGAAAGAATTAAGTTTACTAAATGTGTCTTGCATCTCGTTTTAGAAACCTTTTCTCTATATAAGTTTGGATGCTATCTAGTCATAGCATGAAAACTCTGTGTATATCTAAGTCTGACACAGAATATAAAGAGATACTTTAGGTAATCTTTTGAGTCATTTCTTTTTTATCAGCACAGAAAATATCATGAGTTATGTTTGTAATTCACAATCATCTTGACAAAAGCCAAATAATAAACATTAATTTTAAAAGGAAAAATCAGTGTTAAAGGACAACCCTTTTTAAAAATTTCAAAAATCTCTTAAACCTTCAATAGGAAACAGTATTAGAAGAAAAATAAAAAATAATGAATACCTATAAAAGAGAAATATTTGTCCATGGCTTTACCTAATTCCAAGTATTAATCTCAATGTCAAATGTGGTAAATTAGTAATTATCTTCAATTAAAATAAATAAATGAACATACTTAATCATTAATATTATACATATAAATGTAAATTAATTTTAAAATTAGTGCTGCAATTAATAAAGTATCTACTTTTTAAAAGAATTCTTTAGACATCAACAATCTAAAGGGTATTAAAAAAATCTAAATACACTGCATATGAACTAAACACACACTGCTAATTATGGCTCTATGGGGACTATTGAGCAGTCAGGTGGTGCCAGGCTCACATCTTCACTAACTTTGCTCTGACCATAACCTCACTAAAAGGATGTAGTGATGTGAGAAAGGTCAAGTATTAGACCCAAACAACTGTACTTCTGAGCCAAACAATCACAGAATTAAGCACATTTTTAAAAAATTTAATGTGTATGTGCTAAAATTTCATTAGATCCCCAAATGCATAATTACGGAAATAACAAAGGAAAATAGGCTTTAAATAGAGATTAAAAAATAAAAGAAAGAGAAACGACAATAAATACTACTCAGGAAGGAAAGTCAGAATTATTGTTAGGGGGAACTGGTCAAACGATTATGATCTTCACCATGATAAAAAATGATGGCTCTCCATATCACTTACTGATGTGATGGAATAGAAAAAAAGTAGTTGAAGCCAGCATAAATGTAAAAAAATGTATAATGTATTTAAAATTTCACCTATGTAGAACTCTGGGATATATACAGAAATTTTGTGTTTTACTATGTGATAAATAAAAACTAAATATCTATTTTACCTAAAAGCCTAATCCAGATTATTAAGACACTTCCCTAACACAGTTCCCAGTACTTATTTAAAGCAAAATGTTAAAACAGTTGAGCCACATAAGTCTGGCCCCTTAATGCTTATGGTTTCCACCAACTCTAGATACCTTGATTTCCGTCCTGCTGCTCTGGTCCTCTGGAAGAGTTTGTCACTGAATGATGTTCTATAACTTAAAGGCCTCCATCTATAGTCACATTTCACATATATCAACCAAACCAAAAGATGGGAGAAGGAAGGTGGTTTTGGAGAAGACAAGGAAGTCATTAGTAAAGGAAACAGAAAAGACAGAATGGCTAGGTTTCAAGGGTAAGTATACAAGTAGTTATAACAAATTAAAAGTTAACATAATAGCTCCTCAAACTGAAATGTTGATATAATCAGATACAAAATTACAAGAAACATACCATAATGTGTTTTATAATTCTAAATACAAGCAATAAACTTCTCAAAAGCCAACTTTGATTTCTTTGACCATTTTAGTTTTACTTCAATTATTTGACCTTTAATAATTGCTTTTATGTTATCTAGCTATGTCATAAAGTATTTCAGAAGTACATCATTTCTCAGTAAAGAAAAGCTCTCAGGATATACCTAAAAGCAAACAAAATATTTATGAAAATGTAACACATATCAAAATAGTATAAAAATAATTTAGCAGAGTAATTATATAATGGGAGTCAGTTAACTGAAGCTATTGTAAAATCCACATATAAAATAATCTTTCCTTTAGGATAATAACCAAATATTAAAAAGCTAGCTAAACTCCACAATAAAATCAGTATAATAATCAGGTAAAGCATAATAATCATTTTTCTAATGCTTACATAAATAAGTAGGGCTGATTAAAATGTAAGGACATAGATAAATAATTAATAAAGCATCATGATGGTGTTTTTAAGAGAATTTCCTTCTTTTATTCTCAAGTCAATATTAAGAATATTCTTGTTTCTCATAAATCACAGCTACACACTTGACAAAATACTCTGATATTAGCATTTTTGTTCTCAGTTTTTTTTTCTCAATTTTCTTCTCAATTCTGAAAAGCATGATTTTTATATAAGTTTCATTTAATTGTGGTGAAAATGTTTAGTTATCTCATATGCATAAGGTATCAGTTTGATCCCCAATAACATAAAACATTTTTTAAATTGATATGAGATCTATTGAGGACTCATTTTTAAGTGTGGAGTGCACTGTTAACTATAGGCACAGTGTTATAAAGCAGACATATGCAATCTATTCGTCTCATACAATTATTTTTAAGATACTACTTTTTAAAGATATTTTTGTTTGAATTTTTTCACTGGGGAATGCTAGTTTCCTATAGTTTATCTAAGCCACATTCTCCTTAGGAATATGTTTTACAATTTGAGCCCAATTCCTTGGCTCAAAAATCCTTTAACCCCAGCCCCTGAGTAGTTAGAAGGCAGACACACCATTGCATTAGCTTCACTGAATCTTCATCTGTAAGCAGAGAAATAAGAGGCCGCTTTACAATCATTTGAAGCCTTGGAGTCAGCTCCATGGCACTCTAGTCCCTGACCACTTGCCCCACAGTTTTTGGTTAATAATTTTCTCTTCTTTAATTTTTTGTTAATCTCCTAGGACAGTATCATTCACAAAATAAAAGCAAAAACTTCCTCAGCAAAGAAACGGTTTTAACTAACTAGTATAGGCTAAACAAGTGGCAAAGGAGCTATGACAAAATCATCATGGAACTCAACATGGGTGCTATTCCAATCAAGCCTAGTTTGAGACTATAAACATATTTTCTTTTTGCCTAGACCTTAAATTATGTTTAATTTCAAGCAATGGTAAGCAAAAGAACAGCTCAGTATGTAATCAAGGCAGGAGTCCTGGGTGGTTGGGGGTAATATGTTCTGGTACATGTCGTTAATCTTATATAAATAATTTTTAAACGGGTAGCAATAAACAAAAGAAAGACGAACAATCAATAATAATTTTATTAAAACCTAACAAATAAATTGTAAATCTGCTCTGTAAAACTTAAAAAGTGGATTTACTTCCCCTTTACCTAGTAAGTGAGACTTACATTTAGTCTTATGGGAAAAGATTACCATTTTTTAAAAGACTCTACAATCCTTGTTTTTTCTCATAGTTCTTATATTATTATCTGGTAACACATAAAAAGATAGAAGAAAACCAGATAAAGACAAAATTAGCTTTATATATCTCTTGAATTAAAGTGTTTACAGAGAATATAGAAATTTTGGCTAAACAAATGAATTCTGTTAACTTTAAATATTACAATTTTCAAGAATTCAATCAACAAATATTATAACTCTGTGTCTTCTGTGTTACTAGGCAGAAAGCACAATGCTACGTGTCATTTTGTACTAATTACAAAGGTAACACCAAAGCAAACTCTACAAAAGTTGGCCTACTCAGATGATCCTTAATCTAAACTACAGGGAATAATTAAGAAACAGAGATAGAAAAAACTAAATACAAGAAGTAAAGATGAAAATATAGAAGTTACTATGAATGGCAAGTTTGAATCTAAAACAAAAGTCTCAAAAGGAAAATAGATATTACTGTAGATTCTTAAAATTATCACTATTCTCTTCATAATAAAAATTAAATACAAATCTGCAAACTAAAGGAAACATGAACTCAAATAATTTTTATGTCCCAAGAGCTGGGGGTAGTATGCTTCATTAAGTCAAACCACCCAGGTGATCAACACACAGGCTCCACAAAACCTCACTGCGACAAGTTTGTAAAAGGTAGATTAGAGCACACTATTTGGTTATCCAAACCCAAATGAAAACATACAAACAAGTTATACAGACTGAGCAGGTTGTACACATGTATTTAGGAATGTGTATGTGTGTGTGTGTACAAAATATACACACACACACACGTACATATAGCCACACATATAGACATATAACAATTAAAGGGAAAAGTCCATGAATTGAAAAAGAGTAAACTGGCGGGTTATGTAGGAGATTGGAGGGAGAAAAGAGAAAGCAGAAATTAGATAGTCACATAATCTCAAAAGTTATTTTTAGGGGGCACTAAGAAATGAATTTTTAGAAAAGATTAAACAGTAAACCACACAGAAACATTTACACAAAGCAGTAATACAAGAAAAGCAATGTAAACTGAGAATGAGAATTCATTAAAAATGATAAAGACAGGTACGTGATATTTTCTGGTACGACATTTTAAAAAGAAAACATAGTTGCTGGTCAAAAATGGTATTAGATGGCTACTTATCGTATTATCCATTGTCCACTTCTTTACCTAAAAGCAGATTCTATACTTCTCATTTGATACATTTGCTTATTTTGTCTTTCTGGTTTTACATTCGCATTTATTCTGTGTATGCATGTCAGTTTTGCACACTTGCATGCATCAGCATTTGTGGGAAACTCAGAAGACAACCTGTCGGAATAGGTTCTCTACGTCTACTATAGGCTCCAGGGATCAAGCTCAAGTTGTCAGATTTGTCCGCAAGTACCTTTATGCCCTGAGCCATCTCACCAGCACTGTATGTTTGCTTGTTTCCTGCTACTGGGAATTCAAATTAGGCCCCTATACATGCTGGGCAATAGTTCCACCACTGAGTTACACACCCAGGACACTCATTTGCTACATCTTTTCAGGGTTGGTTTTAAATTATGAGACATGGCTTTATACAGCCCAGGCTGGCTATCAACTCATTAGGTTTGGGATTAGAGGCATGCATCACTATACCCAGATGCTAAGCATTCTTATATATGTGACTTTGTATCACATGTGTGTGGATTCCTTTGGAGGTCAGAAAATTGGATCCCCTGGTCTCCCCAGGAGACCACCGAACTTGGGTGATGGAAAAAATTCCAGTATTCTAGAAAAGCAAAAAGTTTTCTTAACCTCTAAACTATCCATCATTCCAGCTGCCAGATGCTAAGATTTAATGATATATTTAAAACAAATGCCAATATATTTAAATATGAAACTTCTCAAGACATGGTCACCATGTTAATTATAAACATGTATTTTGAATATGTGAAAAGAAATACTACGTATTCATCCTAAGTATAGCAAAATTATTTTATTAATATCCTAATGAAAAAGAAAGAGAAATTTCAGCCAAAATTATCAAAGTAAGATTCTCAGTAAATGTAGATAGTAGTAAGAGTAGCACATAGTCCATTTCTTATATGAAAACTGGGCTTTGGCCTCAGTAGGTAAACTGTCTGCTATGCAAGCATGAGGACTTGCATTCAGATTTTCTGCACTCATATAAAAGTCCAGGAATGGCTGCCATGAGTGTATAAACCGTGATCTGATGATGATGGTGGACCCCAGAGACCCAGTGGTCAGTATCTCTAGCTAAAAACTGAGCATTAGGTTTACTGGGAGACTGTGTCTCAAAATATAATGCAGAGAGCAACTAAAGAAGACACCGGATTTGGACCTCTGACCTCCATGTGTGCACACACACCTTCATACACTCCACACACAAAATATTTAAATAAACTTAACTTGATTCTATACTCATTAATGAAATGCCTTGCTTGTTGGCAAAGATATGTATTTAAAGAAAGCTGAACCACAGGGAGAAAACATTGTTCACCCAAGAAACACAGAAGTGTGAACTTGGGATACTCAAATCCTAAACTGATTTAAGCAACAATTAAATAATTCACCTCTATTCTTTGGAAATAGTATATCCCAGATAATTAAGAATCTGATATAAAAATCTAATAAATAAACCTTACCAGTATAGTACATACTCAGAAAGAAATGCTTATAATGTAAACAATGTTATTGTGAGCTATGATCAATATAGGCAGATAAATCAGTTACCATGATTAACACAGAAGTAAAATGTAAGATACGTTAACTACGGCTGGGTATAGCTACAGAGCAGATGTCTTGCCCACCACAGATAAAACCCTGAGTTTCATCAACAGCACCCCCAAAATAAATAAATATAGTGCCAAACTGAGCACACTCTTTTAGTTATATATATAATTTTATAGTTACTTCCTACAGATTTCCTTCTGTCTTTTTAACCACTGGAAAACGATTACTTAAAGGCTCCTCTTGTTTACTTGAAACCTCATTTCTTTACGTTGATCATCATTTACAGATAAGATCTGACTACTCAAATCTCAGTACTGAAAAGCATACCTGTTCTTCTGTTCTTGCTTCAGTAACTGAGCAGCTATCTTCCTCAAATCAGTTACTTCTTTCAAATCATCATCTTCTTCCTCTGGAAGTAACTGTTCTTTGTCAAGTCTGAAACAACACAGTTATTCAAAAAGTAATGCCAACTGTACTTTGTCAACATGTAGATATCAAAACTGTTATTTTTAAATGCCATGTGAAAGCTAATCCTTATGATTTTATATTTAAAATACTAAAATGGGATATAAGGAATTTTAGGAAAATACATCTGCATTCTCTACTCAATGGAACTGTACCTATCAAGTAGTGCTGAATTTGAAATGTAAATGGTCACCATAAGCTAACAATACACATTGCTCAGTTATAAAAAGGACTGAAAAGCTCCACATGTCCTGTTCTAAAATAAAGAAAAACTACTATCAAAATGTTTTATTTTGCCACAGTGTTTTGAGAAGTTTACTCATTTGGATTTTAAAAACTCTATATAAAACAAAGAAAATAGTTTAAATAAGAGGAATGCAAAATTGGTTCAAATGACATTTTCATTTCTAAGAATTATTAAAATATATTCAAATATTAATAAATTTTTTATTAAATAATTTGCATTCAGATTTTCAGAACTCACATAAAAATCCAGGGATAGCCATATCCTGATTGGCTACAGGTACTGACCACAGAGCTCCAGAGTCTACTACCCTCACCAGATCAAGGTTTACAGATTTATTAAAAAATAATAAAAATAGTCATATTTTCCAGAAATATTATTTTAACATGAAAAACTAAATTAAAAATGAGTTGTTCTCAAAATTCTCATTATTTTATGTCAAAAGCACTTCATTTAATAACAATAATCATAAATAACAATAATTTCAACAACAATATTGTATGTCATGACATCTTACAGACACTGGTGCCACTCAAACTTAAGGCACTCTCTTCATTTTATGAGGAAAGAAATTAATAGAACGAAATCTAAAGAATACAACAAAATGGTGCCACACGATTGTAACCTTGGGAGCCTAAGGCAGGAAGATCACAATTTCAAGGCAGCTCAGGACTACAGAATGAGGCCAAGTTTAGCCTTGACAGTATAGTGAAACCCTGTCAAAAATACAATTAATACAAAATAAAAACAGGGCTGGATCCATAAGAAAGGCATTTCTATCACTCTTTCTAAGGCTCTGAGAACATTATAGAAGATACAGAGGAAAGTAAAACCAAAAGGTAGAGTGAAGAGCTGCAGTTACTTCCCCCCCCCCAAGAAAAACAAACAAAAAAAACCATAGTTAGCTTCTTTTGGGCCCACACAAGACCTATCAACAATAGGTCAAGGAAGCAGGGAATTCATGGCACTCTACCATCACTTCTGAACTACTGGCAATTGATAGAGTTTTGGAGAGGGTGAACTACTGTACTACTGTGTTTAGTTATATATCCATTACTGAGTCACCCTGTTCCAACAGGTAGTTGCAACTCCATAATTGACACAGGCAATTAATCTCAGTGGGCCACAGAACAAAATGAATAGACATGAACAATGTGCTAGAAATGTCAATGGAGAGTGGAGATAATAGTAGTGACATGGGGGATGAGAACGACTACTTCACCTTGTGTGCATCTGTAAAATTGTCTAAAACCTCATTAATAAAGTAGAACTGAGTCTATATACCTCAGTGGTAGAGTGCACGTGTCTAGTAGCATGCTGAGCACTGAACAGTCGATCCTCAGTATTACAATAGAAGAAAAGATTACAAAACAAAGCTTCCCTACTGAGTAAGAGAGATGACTGTTAACAAGTGCTTAGAAAATTAACCCAGCTCTAGGTGTGTAGTCTAGAGAATATGTGTTTATCAGGCATGAGGCCTGAAGCTCAAATCCTAGCACTCAACAAGATTACCAATAAGGTCACTTGAAGGAAACACATTGTGCAAAGAAAACTAGGAAAGCTGGGAGAAAACTCAGTTCTGACACTGGGTATTAAGGAAGAGCTTTTAATATACAGTATATATTCTTTTATTAGATAACATAAAATTTTAAACCAAGAAACAGAAAGCTCAAGTTCAAGAAATTCAGAACTCTGGGCCTCAGCTTCCTTACTGACAAAATGATGCTGATGGAATTTCTATGAGGAACTCAAATGAAGCAGGATTTGTGAAGACATAGTCCTTCTAGGTAGCAAAATAGTAGGCATGATTATTATTATGATTATTATTATTCAATTTCAAGGGAAAAAGCAAATGTTATTATAATTATTACTTTGAAGGACTTGAAAGTTAACTATCTAAACATGGCCTGGGGAAACCCATGACATATGAAAAACTTCTCAAGTGCCCTCAAGTAGGAACACATAATGAATAAATCAAGTATTCATAATTCACACTGTATTCTGAAAATGAAAGCATACTTACTTTTTTTCATTTGCCGGTTCTTCATTTTTCTGAGATTTTTCAGAGCACTTTTCTTTCCCCTTATAAAAAGCAAAATTATCATTTTAAATTGCATTGTATACTTTTGTGTGATCAGGATGAAGTGAATGTTAACAATGGTCGTTGAGTTTTGCTTACTTACCTTAAGGAAAGAAACAAATGATGCAATATGTGTATCGCCTTGTTCAGGAACTGTTACGTCTTCCGTGTTGGGGTCAATAAAATCATACACCTCCTGGTCTAGGTACAGATTAATATTATGAAACATAATAGATGTTCTAATTATTTTAGTGCTCAAGATAAAGGTTCACTTTTTTTCAATATATAAGATATATCTTAAAATCTTAAAACTTTTGAAGTCTACTTTAAATAAAAATATCATTTTTAATATGAGCTGTGTAAAGGAATTAAACCTAAGAGACACCAAATGAATTACCTTTCTGAGAATCAGGCTTGCTTCCTGTTATATGACTGTCATTTCTTGATGTTTGCTCTCTATTCGATTCTGAGACTTGAGAGTGAAGGCTGATTGTGTCATCGTCTGATGGCTGAAAGGAACAAGCACACAGTACAAATGAGCCATTTGAAAAACACAAGGAAGCTTTTGCTTCTTTGATTAAATAGGAATTACAAAACTTTTGCTTTACATCAACCCAAAAATCCATGTTACAATGAATGTTCTGCTTTTAGAAATCAGTAGGTACTCCTTCTTTTGAAGTCATAAAATATAACAAAAATTATATCTGCCTATAAAAGGAAACTCCCATGCATTCGAGTGCCTCTTTTTCAAAGCTCTAAGAAATAGCAAAACAACACAGGCCAGCAAGAGAAAATGCTCACTTCCGTTGTAGACAAACGCTTCTCTCCATTATCACTTCCAATTCCAGAGTCAGGGCCATGATTTTTATTTGGATAAAAATCTTCCATGCTGCAGAAAGAGAAATCCTTTGAGCAGCCAGAACTTTTTTTCTTAAGTACACAATGCAAGTTGGGCTAAACTGTCTCTAGATAATTCAAAATGTATACTTTTGATGTCAAATATTCTTAAAAGAGGAAATACCAGAAAGTTTCCTATAAAATATTTTATTCATGTAATTTAAGTATGATTGCAGGCCTGGCTGCATCAGCCTATAGCTTGAAAGACATAGCTGGAGGATCCTCAGAAGAACAGACCAGACTGGTTTACAGACCAGACAGTGAAACCTTGTCTCAACAAAACAAAACATACTAAAAATCTTCAAGTTCACCAGGTGGTGGTAGCACATGCCTTTGATCCCAGCACTCAGGAGGCACAGGCAGAAAGATCTCTGTGAGTTGGAGCCTGATCTACACAGTGAATTCCAGCACAGCCAAAGGTTACACAGAGAAACCCTGTCTTAAAGAATCAAAAATGATGATGATGATGATGATCATGATGAAAATAATAATAATAAATAGATTGGTTATTTATTATTATTATTCAACACCCTAAGCTGGTTATTTATTATTATTATTCAACATCCCAAAGCAATATTCCTTGACCAAAGCCTTGAAATCTGACTAAAGATAGTTCTTTCAAAGTCCGTCACAATTTCAAGTTTTGCATATACTTTGTAAAAGGTTCCAATAAATTCATCATAAGTTGAAAAAATATTTCAAATTAAAATGCATTCACCATGCATCTTAAACAACATACTTTAGCAACACTCAGTCCCCTGTAGACTATTGCTTGTCTACCCTTGGGATCCAGCAACAGCTCACTGTCACTGCCCAGCAGAACAAGGGTATATTTATACTGTACACTGGCATCCCCAGAAAAGATGAGAATTCAGAATTCAAGAATGGTTTCTGCTGACTGCATGAAACTTAAGTACCATGGAATACTTGAAAAACGGTAACATGAACCATCATATGCCAGGCATCACTTGTGACTGTGTGTATGAGAGGGGGGAAGGAGGGGAGGGAGAGGGGAAGGGGAGGAGGAGAGTAAGGGGGAGAAAATAGGCATGCTATTGTCTGAATGTGTTGTAAACTTAATTCCTAATGCATCTGTTTTTCAGGTCTGGTAGGGGTTTGGCCAAAAGTGTGGTGTCTTTGAAAAGATTAACCTTTCTAATGTAGTAGTTATTTTCTTGTCCTGGAAATAGCTTTGCCATGGGAGTACATTTGACACCATTTTCACATCTCTTAAGTTCTTTTCCTTATCTGTTACCTTTTGACATGTCACTGATTATTCCTCCCCTATCTTGGACTTAATCATCCTCCAAAACTATGAGCTGCAAAAATGTCTACTATTTAAAATCATAGCAGTACAAAATGAACTGAACTCGTATTTGTTTCCTTGTTTTGTTTGTTCACTGATTCTTCCACCTAAACTGTGAGTTCCATGAGATGCCAAGACCAACATGTACAGCTTTCAACACAATACACTCTGAGTCTAACAGTAGGCTTTCAACCACTATGGATATCAGAAAGGACTGAGAAAAAATAATAAGCATATTAATAATTAGTATAGATATAAATCCTAATTTCAATACACTATTAATGTTGCTGTACTACTAATATTAACCAAAATACAATTTAGAAATTAATATAATACTTAAATATTTCATCAAGGTAAGAGAAAGATTCATGGGAATTCAAGGTCTTTACTGTTAACAGTAGTACTTACTACAATGCCATCCTAAACATCAAATTTATCCTATAAATCAATTACAAATCTTTAAATATTTTAGGTGGTCACAGTCACTCTTTCTGTAGTCTTACCCCACTCCAAGTTATTTTCATATTTCTGGATAGAATTGTGTTTTGGAAAAGTCTTTCAGACCAATATACATCTTGAGTATGAATTAAAAAGAACAACATATCTACCATATTAAAATGTCATAAAGAAAACACCACAATCAAAGACCAATGATATATGATTTTTGACCAGGAGATAAAGAGGTACAGCTGAATGGTAGGGCACTTGTCTCATATAAAACAGGCTCTGCACTGAACTCCCAGTACTCCAGAAAAAGAACACACACACACACACACACACACACACACACACACACACACACACACGGCTGGGGAGGGGTTCAGTGACAGAGCACTTGCTTAGATTGGAAATTCAACACTGGAAAAAGAAAAGAACATTATCAGAAAGATGAAAGGCACCTCTAAAATATCTTCTTCTTCCCTCTAAGTCAGTTGAACATCAAATTCAACTAGCCATTACAAGTATTAATATGGTGATCAAAAGGAAGTTAACAGTTGTCAGAGAAGATGACAATTGTGTAACTTATACTGTAAAATATTTATATTTTCTGTGCTAAAATAATAACTACCAAAAGAAAAATCTCACACTTAGTTCAGTATCACAGAGACTATTCAATAAACTCTTTTAAACACTGGTTTAATCAGGTTAAATATATTCAGTATACTAGAGAATGATAACTATCCTTTATAACAACTGAGGACAATCATTGTCTCAAGCTGTAAGACTATTTACATTACCTGTCTGTAAGAGGCTGAGAAGGCATTCTTTTATTCAGGGATGGGAGATCCAGGGAATCTGGTTTCTTATCCATTCTACAACAAGCTTGTATGTTTAAATACTTAAATATGTGTACTTTACCCTTTAAGCATATCTGTAAACAAAAAGTGAAGTATTTAGTAACAAGTTTAAATTCAAATATTTATTTATTTTTATGTGTATGAGTGCTTTGCCTGTAAGAATATACACCAAGTGTGTACCATATGGCAGAGTTCAGAAGAGGACACAGGATCCTTGGAATTAGAGATGGTTATGAGCCACCATGTGGGTGCTGGAAAACAAACTCAGGTACTCTTCAAAAAGAGGAAGTGCACTTAACTGCTGAGCAATCTCTCTGTCCCACAATTGCAAATACAATGGAGCAGTATCAAGTGATTTGTGTATTGAAGTAATCTCAAATAATGCTAAGATATCACAACCAGTATGTTAATGAATTATGCGTATAGAGCAAGATACGAAAATATGACAATACTGTAACAATAGAAATCTACTATCATCAAAAAGTGTTCTTTTTTTTTTTCTTAGATAATGGAGTTATCTTTTCTTTCCTTCTACTAATTAGAAATAGACCTTTTTAAACAATATATTCTGATCATGGTTTCCTCTAACTCATCCCAGATCATCTCTACCTCCAAACCCAACTAAATCCACATTCATTATTATTATTATTATCATTATTATTATTATACTACAAAATAAAATTTATAAAATAAATAGAACAAAACAAAAACGAAGAAAATGGACAAAAACCACATAAAATGCTGAAATAGATACCTCATTCTCATAAAAAATAATAAAACCAAATTTGGAAACCACAATGTATAAACAAAAGTTGTATAACATGTAAGAAATAGCTCAGACAAATCACTGTGAGACAGTAAAAAAAAAAAAAAAAAAAAAAAAGAAAACCTTTCAAAAATACAATTGAGTTCATTTTATTTTGGTCATCTACTGAGCATGGGGCCTATCCTTAACTGTGTTTTGCATATCCAATGAGAATCCATGGGTAAATTTAAATCCTCATGTGGTCTGTGAGTTGAATCTTGGGTATTGCAAGCCTCTGGGCTAATATCCACTTATCAGTGAGTGAATACCAAGTGTGTTCTTTTGTGATTGGGTTACCTCACTCAGGATGATATTTTCTAGTTCCATCCATTTGCCTAAGAATTTCTCAAATTAGTTATTTTTAATAGCTGAGTAATACTCCATTGTGTAAATATACCACATTTTTATATCCATTCCTCAATTGAAGGACATCTGGGTTCTTTCCAGCTTTTGGCTATTATAAATAAGGCTGCTATGAACATAGTGGAGGAAATGCCCTTGTTATATGTTGGAGCATCTTCTGGGTATATGCCCAGGAGTGGTATAGCTGGGTCCTCAGGTAGTGATATGTCCAATTTTCTCACCTGAGTTTGAAGGAAGATCAAGTGTGGGTGCTTCTGCTCTTCTTAGAAGGAGTAACAAAATACTCAAGGGAACAAATATGGAGACAAAGTGTGGGACAGATACTGAAGGAGGGGCCGTCTGCAGACCATTCCACCTGGGTATCCATCCCATGTGCAGTCACCAAAGGTAGACGCTGATGTGGATGTCAGGAAGTGCATGCTGACAGGAGCCTGATATAGCTGGCTCCTTAGAGGTCTGCCAAAGTTTGACATATTCAGAGGCGGATGCTCACAGCTAACCATTGAACTGATCAAGGGGTTCCCAATGGAGGAGTGAGAGAGAAGACTAAAAGAGCTCAAAGGGTTTGTGGACCCATGAGGAAAGCAACAATACCAACCAACCAGAGATCTCAGGATCTAAACCACCAGCTTGTGAGAACATAGGGAGGAACCCATGGCTCCAGCTGTATATGTAAGGGAGGATGGCCCTGTCGGGCATAGGTGGGAGAGGAGATCCTTGGTCCCAGGAAGGCTGGATGCCTAGAGTGTGGGAATTCAAGGGTGGGGAGGTGTGAGTGGCGGGGGCACATCCTCATAGAAGCAGGAGGAGGGGGGATGGGATAGGGGGTTCCTGGGTAGGGAGGAAATGGGGTAAGGGGATAACATCTGAAATGTAAATTAAATATCCAATAAAAAAAAGTAAATCCTCCTTTACAAGTGGTTGTCAGTTGGAAATAGCTTCTGAGTTATGGATGGGGCTTGTATCTAGATCCTCTCCTGGCAGGTCTCATCTGGCTTAGACCTGTGCAATTCCTGTGTATATTTCTTTTTAAAATAAATGGCTTCCTTTTACAGATTTATTTATTTTTACTTTATGTATATGCATGTTTGCCTGCATGTACGTAAATGTACCACATGCATAGTTGATGACCATGGAAGTCAGAAGAGAATGTAGGAGATGCTGGGACTGGAGTGGTTTTTTTTCCATGTGTTGGAAACTGAATCTGGGGCCTCTGAAAAGTAGTAATTGTTCTTAACTGTTGATCTATATCTCTAGCCCATTTTTTTTTCTATATGTCACTCAGAAAATTGGACATCGCATTACCTGAGGACCCAGCTATACCACTCCTGGGCATATACCCAGAAGATGCTCCAACATATAACAAGGACATATGCTCCACTGTGTTCATAGCAGCCTTATTTATAATAGCCAGAAGCTGGAAAGAACCCAGATGCCCTTCAACAGAGGAATGGATATAAAAAATGTGGTACATTTACACAATGGAATACTACTCAGCTATTAAAAACAATTAATTCATGAAATTCTTAGGCAAATGGATGGAACTAGAAAATACCATCCTGAGTGAAGTAACCCAATCACAAAAGAACACACATGGTATGCATTCACTGATAAGTGGATATTAGCCCAAAAGCTCATAATACCTAAGATACAACACATAGACCACATGAAGCTCAAGAAGAAGGAAGACCAAAGTGTGAGTGCTTTGGTCCTACTTAGAAAGGGGAACAAAATACTCAAGGGAGGAAATACGGAGACAAATTGTGGCGCAGAGACTGAAGGAAAGGCTATCTAGAGACTGCCCCATCTAGGGATCCATCCCATATACAGAAATCAAACCCAGACACTATTGTGGAAGCCAAAAAGTGCTTGCTGACAGGAGCCTGATATAGCTGTCTCCTTAAGAGGCTCTTCCAGATCCTGACATATACAGAGGCAGATGCTCACAGCCAACCATTGGCCTGAACAAGGGGTCCCCAATGGAGGGGTTAGAGAAAGAACTGAAGGAGTTGAAGGGGTTTGCAACCCCATAGGTAGAACAATAATATCAACCAATCAGACTCCCCAGAGCTCCCAGGGACTAAACCACCAACCAAGGAGTACAAATGAAAGGACTCATGGCTCCAGCTGCATATGAGGATGGTCTTGTAGGGCATCAATGGGAGGAGAGGCCCTTAGTCCTGTGAAGGCTTGATGCCCCATTGTAGGGGAATTTGAGGGCAGGGAGGTGGGAGTGAGTGGGTAGATGGGGGAATACCCTCATAGAAGCAAGGGGAAGGGGTATGAAATAGGGGGTTTCCGTGGGGGGGGGAACCGAGAAAGGGAATAACACTTGAAATGTAAATGAAGAAAATATCAAAAAGACTGCATAAATACGTAATAAACCAATTTTAAAATGTAAAATGCTAGGCAGTGGTGGCATACACCTTTATTTCCAGCACTCAGTACACAGCAAGTTCCAGGACATCCAGGACTATACACACACACACACACACACACACACATACACACAAACCCTGTCTCAAAATCAAATGAACAAAAGCAATAAAGAAACAAAAACTCATAAGAGCAATGCAGTTGGAATAAAGTTCAACTAGGAGCATGCTCGGAGAAAATACGTCCATTGCTCATACAGAAAGCCAGTGTTAAGAGGGAAAAACTACACAGAAGAAGGTATGCTGGCTGAAGATCTGACTTTCTCAGCAAAGCATTTGCCACTAATGTATAACAACGTCTGTTTGAGTCCTTAAATCCACATTGTAAAACAACACCAACAAAAATATAGTATCCCCCAACTGTAATCACTCTTATGGCAAGATAGAATGTGGAGAGAGGAAATTACCTTAAAACTGGCCAAGATTTAGCCTCACATATGCAGAGAGAAAATAAGAGATCCTTCTTCAAACAAAGTAAAAACCAAGGACCCACACCTGAGCACAGGAGATTGTCCTCTGACCACTACAGTTGTACTATAGCACATGAACACTCACACTTGCAAATACACACACAGAGGGTGAGGGACAGGGAGAGGGAAAGGGAGAGGCGAGGAGGAGAGGGAGGGGGAGATAGGGGAGGTTAAAAGAGAGAGAATAAGCACTATTATAAAATAAGTATAGCAAAGGAAAAAAAAGGGCTAGAACAGTCAAAACAATCCTTAAGAATGAAAACAGTGCTGGAAGTATCACGATCCCTGGTTTCAATTTATATTATTGAATTATAGTAATAAAACAGCATGGTACTTGTATAGAAATAGACATGTTGATCAATAGAACAGGTGATACATACAGACCCAAGCTCCTATAGTTACCAGATTTTTTTCTTCATATTTTTATTGGCTATTTTATTTATTTACATTTCAAATGTTATCACCTTCCCAGTTTCCCCTCCACAAGTCCCCTATCTCCTCCTTCCTCCCCCTGCTCTATGAGGGTGCTCCTTCACCCACCCACCCATTCCTGCCTCAGTGGTCTAGACCTAGTGTTCCCCTAATCTGGGTTATCAAGCCTTCACAGGACCAAGGGCCTCTTCTCCCATTGATACCAGACAAGGCCATCCTCTGCTACATATGCAGCTGGAGCCATGGGTCCCTCCATGTGTACTCTTTGGTTGGTGGTTTAGTCCATGGGAGCTCTGGGGTGTCTGGTTGGTTGATGCTGTTGTTCTTCCTATGAGGTTGCAGACCCATTCAGCTCCTCCAGTTCTTGTCCTAACTTCCCCATTGGGGTCCCTGAGCTCAAAAATATTAATCCAGAATTCCTCCTGTTGAAAGGAAATGCAGGGACTAGGAGTGCAGCAGAGACTGAAGGAAATGTCATCCAGAGACTGCCCCACCTAGGGATCCATCCCATCTGCTAACACCAAAGGCAGATACTATTGCTTACTGACAGGAGCCAGGTATGAGTGTCCCCTGAGAGGTTGTGCCGGAGCCAGACCAATATAGATGTTAATGTACACAGCAGATTTTTTTTTTTTTACAAAGAATCTAACAACATACATTGGAGAAAAGTCAGCCTCCTGCCCTTCTACCACCCACTTCATTTAACCCTTAGTCCACGATTTTTCTTCCCTTCTCTTCCACCTGTCTTCTATTCCTAATTCCTTAAAACTGTCTTCCTATGGCCCCTTACTAGTCCCTTAGTACTCCTTACTGGTTTCCTGACTTCTATGGGCACTCCACTTAGAACATACACATCTAAAGAGTCATCCACATGTGAGAGAAAACACATGGCAATTCTTTGTCTGTGTCTGGACTAGCTCAGCAGGGATAATTATTTCCAATTCCAACCATTTATCTGAGAATTTCATTCTTCTTTATAGGTGAGCTTTCGTTGAGTACGTGTGACATCTTTTCATTATCCATTCTTCAGCTGATGGACATCTTGGCTGCTCTGCTTTCCACTGAACATGGGAGGCCAGTGTGTGTGTGGAAGGATATAGAGTCCTGCGGGAATCTGCCCAGGAGTGGTACGGCTGAGTTGTGTGGCAGATCTATTTCCAGTTTTTGGAGGAGTCAAGTCACCAGTTCCCATAGAGATTGCATCATTTTGTACTGACACTCAGAGTTCCTATGTGTTTCCTTTGTGCACATCTTTGCAAGCATTTGTAGTCACTTGATGTTGAGGGTTTTTTGGGTTTGTTTTGTTTTGATTTGTTTTAGTAGCCATTCTAACTTGAGTAGGATAAAATATCAAACTAATTTAAATTTTTATTTCCCTGATAATTGAGGATGGTGAATATTCTTTTTTTTATTGGATATTTTATTTACATTTCAAGATGTTCTCCCCTTACCCCATTTTCTCCCTCCCTCCAGGAACCCCTATCCCATCCCCCTCCTCCTGCTTCTATGAGGGTGTACCCCCACCTAACCCCCACACCTCATCTCCCCACCCTCGAATTCCCACACACACAATGTCCAGCATTCATGGGACCAAAGATCTTTTCTCCCACCTAAACCTCCCTTGCATATATAGCTGGAGCCATGGGTCCCTCCCATTTGGTTGGAAAATTGTTTTCGATCCTTTTACTCTGAGGTAGTGTCTGTCTTTGTCACTGAGGTGCTTTTCCTGTATGCAGCAAAATTCTGGGTCCTGTTTATGTATCCAGTCTGATAGTCTACGTCTTTTTATTGGGGAATTGAGTCCATTGATGTTAAGGGATATTAAGAAAAATGATTGTTGCTTCCTATTAATTTTGTTATTAGAGGTGAATTATGTTTGTGTAGCTATCTTCTTTTGGGGTTGTTGGAAGATTAATTCCATGCTTTTTCTAGGTTGTAATTTCCTTCCTTGTGTTGGCATTTTCCATCAATTATCCTTTGAAGTGCTGGGTTTCTGGGAAGATATTGTGCAAATTTGGTTTTGTCATGGAATATCTTGGTTTCAACATCTATACTGATTGAGAGTTTTGCTGGGCATAGTAGTCTGGGCTGGCATTTGTGTTCCCTTAGGGTCTGTATGCTATCAGTTCAGGATCTTCTGGCTTTTATAGTCTCTGGTGAGAAGTCTTACAGGTCTGTCTTTTTATGTTACTTGACCTTTTTCCCTTACTGCTTTTAGTATTTTTTCTTTGTTTTGTGCATTTGATGTTTTGATTATCGTGTGACAGGAGGTATTTCTTTTCTGATCTAGTCTGTTTGGTGTTCTGTAGGCTTCTTGTATGTTTACGGGCATCTCGTTCTTTAGGTTAGGGAAATTTTCCTCTATAATTTTGTTGAAAATATTTACTGGCCCTTTAAATTGGGAATCTTCACTCTCATCTATACATATTATCCTTAGGTTTGGTCTTCTCATTGTCTTGGATGTCCTGGATGTTCTGGGCTAGGAGCTTTTTGTATTCTGCATTTTCTTTGACAGTTGTGTCAATGTTTTCCATGGTATCTTCTGCACATGAGATTGTCTCTTCTATCTCTTGTATCTGTTGGTGATGCTTGCGTCTATGAGTACTGATCTCTTTCCTATGTTTTCTATCTCCAGAGTAGTCTCCTTTTGAGATTTCTTTATTGTTTCTATTTCCATTTTTAGATCCTGGATGGTTTTGTTCAATTCCTTCACCTGTTTGGTTGTGTTTTCTTACAATTCTTTAAGGGATTTTTGTGTTTCCTCTTTAAGGGTTTCTACCTGTTTACCTGTGTTCTCTTGCAATTCTTTGAGGGATTTTTGTGTTTCCTCTTTAAGGGCTTCTACCTGTTTACCTGTGTTCTCCTGTACTTCTTTAAGGGAGTTACTTATGTCCTTCTTAAATCCTCTATCGTCATCATGAGAAGTGATTTTAATTCTGAATCCCGTTTTTCCTGTGTGATGGGGTATCCAGGGCTTGCTATGGTGGGAGAACTGGGTTCTGATGATGCCAAGTAACTTTGGTTTCTGTTGCTTGTGTTCTTGCGCTTGCCTTTCGCCATCTGGTTGACTCTAGTGTTACCTGTGCTCACTGTGTCTGTCTGGAGTCTGTCTTTCCAGTTATCTTGCTTGTGTCAGAACTTCTCAGAGTCCAGATGTCTCTGTGTTCCTGTGATCCTAAGCTCCTGAGTGGAAGAACTCCTGGGACTCAGGCCGCCTCGGGGATCCTGAAATCCTGCTGCTCTGAGTGCAGTGGTTCCTCTAGGATGGCTCGGGATCAGGTGTCTCCACAGGAGCAGACCAACTAGGTGTCCACTGCTCTCAGTGCACTGGCTCCTCTAGGATGGCTCAGGATAAGGTGTCTCCAGAGGAGCATACCAGCTATGTGTCTGCCCCAGCCTAGAGGACCAGGCCTGGGGGATGGTGAACATTCTTAAAATATTTCTCAGCTATTTGTATCTCTTCTTTTGAAATGTATGTGTTTAGTTTCATGCCCCAATTTTAATTGTTCATTTGTTTCCATGATGTTTAGATTCTTGTTTTAAGGGTTTTTTTTTTTTTTTTTAATATTCTAGAGGCTGACATTATGAACATTTTTTTTCCCATTCTATATGCTGGCTCTTTACTCAAGTGATGGTGTCCTTTGTTGCACAGAAAAATTTTTATTTCATGAAGTCCCGTTTATTGTTAGCGTTAGTGCCCAAGATATTAGTGCCATTGTGGCATATTTAAGAATACCTTGTCGTGTTATGGTTCATTGATGTTACATCTGGGTAGGGCTATTGTTTTCATCTACTGACAGCTTGCATGTATGGTTCCTTCTGAAACTATGATTGCAAGTCCTCACTGAGGTTTCCAGTTCACTTTCATATGGATTCCTCCAAGTCCAGTGTATGGAGCGTGTGATGTCTTCAGCAATGGAATCTTACTTTTTTTCTGGAAGGCACTAAGGGCATTGGCCATAGCATGTATTATTTTGGGGGTTCTTTTGATACCCTAGCCAGAAACTTGAAAGGAGGTTTCTCACGTCTGAAACTGGGCATTGTTGGATAATCTATGGCTTTTGAGGGGTAAAAACAGTCACTTCACAGGATGCAATACACACTCAATAGAAGGGAGTTCTTGCTTGGCACTGTAAATGTAGCCAATTATTCATGACAAAGGAGGAGGACATGGAATGTAAAGGAGAAACTACTACTTCCAGTTACCTAAACCAGTATAAATTCTAGAGGCATTATAAATAAGTATCCTTATATTCACAAATGAGTTTAGCTCTCAGCCTTCACTAAAGAGCTTCCTTTTGTAGTTGATGGAATGATTAAAGAAAGCCGCAACTACCGGAACCCTGTGGAAGAGGAGGTGGAAATATTGTAAAAGCCAAAGGGGATGGGAGACACCAAGGAAACATGGCTTTGTAGACACAGCAGGACCAAGGCACATTATGAACTCACAGAGACTGTGTTAGCATGCACAGGGCCCACACATTTCTGAGCCAGGCAAAGTTCCGGAGCTGAGAAGGGAAGTACACACCCTAACCCAGAAGTTATCTCCAATGTATAACTACTCACAGATGAAAACTTAGTTTCTCTAATGTAGTTTCACTGGGTATACAAACCATGCTAAAGGCCAGATCCCATGGCCAGAAGTAGACACCAACACAAAATAAACTCAGTAGTATTTTTAGAGGGTTTTTGTTTCATAATTCTTTGTCTAGGATTTTTTTTTTCATTTTTCTTCTTTTATTATACAGTCCTTTGATTATATATTCTGGTTTCTGATTTTGTAATTTTAGGTGATTTCTCTCTGTGTTAATGTATATGTATATTTCTCTGTGAGTTTATGTGTAATGTACATTTATGCATATTTTTGTGCTTTTTCTTTGATTATTTGTTTATCTGTTTATTTGATTGGCCCTATCCAGATTTTTTTATTTTAATTTTAACTTGTTTTATTATTTTAGATGCCTCTTTGTTTTCTAATGAGAGCAATAAGAATGGGATTTCAGTGGGTATGATAGGAGAGAAAGACTGGGAGGAGTTAGGGGAAGAAGCATAATCACAATATGTTGTGTTAAAATCATGTGGTTCCCCATGGAGGAGTTAGAGAGAAGATTGAAGGAGCTGAAAGTGTTTGTAGCCCCATGGGGAGAGCAACAATACCAACCAACCAGAGCTCTCAGGGTCTAAACCACCAGCCTGGGAGCACACAGGGAGAGACCCATGGCTCCAGCTGTATATGTAGGGGAGGTTGGTCCTCTCAGGCATAGGTGGGAGAGGAGATCCTTGGTCTAGTGAAGACTGGATGCCCGAGTGTGGTGGAATTCAAGAGCGGGGAGGTGGGAGTGGGTGGGTGGAAGAGGGCACATCCTCATAGAAACAGGAGTAGGGGCGATGGGATAGGGGGTTCCTGGGTGGGGGGAAAAGGGGATAACATCTGAAATGTAAATAAAATATCCAATGAAAAAGTAAAAAAAAAAATCTGTTTTCAGAAAAAATGAAGTAAAGGGAGGGGGAGGGGAGGAAAACCACAACTAGTCAAAATGCAGAAGTCATATGACTATTGGGAGTCCAGCCATAACAGGTACATCTGCAGCATAGCAATTATTCTTAAGGCACAGGAACATCATAGAAGAGTGGATGAAAAGACTGCAAGAGGCAGGGGACCCAGACATCAGCTGGGAGCTAGTCTCTTCTAATAAAAAGCAAGAAGGAGGAGGAGGAGGAGGAGGAGGAGGAAGAGAGGAGGAGAAGCAACAGAAGAAGCAACAGCAGCCATGATGAAGAGCAGGGGAGAGGGGAGGGAGAGGGAGGAGTAGGGGACAATGTAAATAAGATCAAGACACATTGTAGGAAGTTCTCTAAAAACTAATAAATGTATTTAAAAATACCCCCTTTATAATGAATGCAATGAACCATTATTGAAAGATTAAAAATGAACAAACCAACGAAGACAGTTCTTCATACACCAGGGCCCCACGCTTGAAGGGAGGAGGAACTGCTGTGCTCCTCAGGCAAATCTCTGTCTTCTGAGCAGGGGCAGGAGTTACCACTAGTTCACCTATTTTACATTTTTCAAATTTCTGCTGTCTGCTTCTCATGAATTCTCTTTGCCCTTCTGGGTGTATATCTTAGTTATTCTTTACTGTTTTAATGGATTCCTTGTGGCTTTAATACTCATTATATCAAAAGCTAAATTTAGTACTTTCCATTTGTATTTTTCCATCTGTATAAATTCTATCTTAGTTACAAGAATATGCTGGAGGCTACATGTGACTAGTCTTCCTTATGAAAGATGTCTTACCTCAGGCAAAGTATTCTTGGTCTAGTGGGCAGCCCATCTTAACTCCCAGCATGGAATTTTCCCAGAGGAACTCAAATTCCAACCCACAACACCTATTACAACATCACCCCAACAACAAATATCAAGCAAATGTACACTTGAGAGTATTCAGTCAGAATCTTTCTTCTTAAAAAAAAAAAAAAATTGACATTAAGAACTACAAATTCAGACACAGAGTGATTCTAGCTTTTCTAAATGCTTGTCTGTAATCTACACTAAAATTACTACCAAATTAAAATAAAAGGTGACATCTAGCAGGGCATGGTGGCATAGGCTTTCAAGTCCATCATTTGACAGGTAGAAACAGGAGAATCAAATTCATACTCTTCCACCATTTAGAGAGATTGAGACCAGCCTAAAGATACATGAGTTCTTGTCTTAAAACAAAACAAGATGTAAACTTTCAGTTCCTATACAAACTCTAGATAATGCTATACAAAAGACAAACTTGACTCATAAGATACTACTTTAAAATTTAATAAACAGATAAAATCAAAAGAATCTGTGAAAAATAAGTATCATATACTTATTACAAACCTGTGCTGGTGGCACTTGCAACGGATTGTTATCCAAAATCATCACTTGTAAATGATGCAGTTTCCTATAGCAAACAGGAATTTCAGTCACTTTATTACAGGAGAAATCCAACTTGACTAAGGGGAGATCTCCTAATTCTGTTCAGAAATGAAAAAAAAAAAAAAACTAAGTTAATGTTGTATGGTTACTCTAATACTCAAGTGAGTGAAAACAGTGAATATCTTACCATCTGGCAAAACATGAAGATTATTTCTTCTTATATTTAGCTCTTTAAGTGAATGTAATTTTCCCATTTGTTGAGGAAGGACCTGAATCTCATTGCAGCTAATGTCCTAAGGAAAACAAGAAAATATAGTGTAACAAAACTGAGAAGTACAAACATACTTTCAATGTTAAACTTTAAGCACATAGCCAAACTACTAGCAAAGTTGCTTCTAATTTCCTTCTCTGGCGAATTTCTATTTGTACTGGATCATAAGTCAATATACCACTGTCAATAAAAAAATGTTCTGTGCAAAATCTGACATTAAATTTAGTGAGTACACGAGCAAAACTCTCAATTAAAGAGCAAATTTCACCACTGAAATTACAATGAGCCAGATGTTCAAGGTGAGATAAAATACAATAGCTGTCAACCTACTAAAATATTCTGTCAATTATTATAGTTCATCTTAGACTATTTAGGAGGATAAAAACCTCAAAAAGTCAAAGATTCAGAAATGTGAGCTAGAGAACCAGACACCATAGTCAAGGTAAGTTTACATAATTGCTTTCTCCAAAGAGATATAAATATGAAAGTTACATGGACATATATGAGTAATCTAAATCCCACTCAAAGATACTCAAAACAAGCAGAGTCTGAAGTCTCTCAAGGCTGTACAAATGTTACCCTGATTAAACGGGAATTCACCTAAAGACCTTCTGGGGAATAATCATATGGAAATTTATAACTGTAGAAGCTTCTTTAAATATAGATAGATATAAATAAATACACATACATACATAAAAAAGTTTAAAACGGGAGTCACACAATAATAGGGCAACAATGCCAGTATTAGACAAATATATTATTAAATAAAAAGCCCACGTCCAAAATGGGTTACTTCTTTGAGAGAATTTAGCCAATTAGGCTCCACAGACCCCAAAAATATTAAATATTACAGGCTCTTGTTATTGCTGTTGGTTACCCTCCAAACACTGACAGTGAGACCCCCTTTTTTGAAGATACCACCTACTTGAGACCTAGGACATGGAAAAATCAAGCTAGAATTCACCTTGAAGCTTCATCTCTACTGGGCAACTTATATACTTCTAAAAGGTACTATGTATATGACCAGAAGAGAAAATTAAGCATCAGTATTACCCAGATATGAATTCTATGGCCTGGTACCAAGCCCATTGGTACAATAGTGGCATGAATACTGTGACGGTAAACAATGACTATCAGGAAGAATTTAATGTGTGGTTCACAAGGTGAAACTCATACCCTAGCACCATTATCAGACCAATAACGTGTGGCTAGGCAGGTCATAGGCCCTAGGATAAAGCCTACTACTTCTAGTCTGTGAATACCCAGTAGTTCATAAACAATGTTGGTGAAGAATTTATATGGCTGTTTTGTAACACTGTTTATGAACTACTGGGTATTAATGTAATTCTGCATAATAACATCATTTGTATTGTACAACAATTGAGAGGGAATTTATTACTAGGAACTACAAATGCCAGTTGTCATTAGTTTTCATTTTGTTTTGTAAAGAACCATTTATTAAATGTATACAGTTGTTTTCTTATACTAGAAAGGCTGAAAGTTTAAAGCACCATTTTGTACAATAAAAATTAAATTTTTCCAAACTGTTACTGTGTATAAAATGCCTTAAATATTTATAAGCCAATGTAATGAATTAAGAGAAACCATACTTCTGGCATGAAAAAATCATGGAACTAAATCAGGGGTATACATTTATGTAGAATGTTGTTGTTGAAATATATTCCATACAATCTGTTAAACTTGAGAAATTTTTAGCATCTCTTATTTTTCCAGACTCATTATGCTATGTATTCAGTGCTATTCTTACATAGAGTAAAAAGATGAATATGTATTATATTAATGTTTAACTAAAAATATACATAGAATTGGCTAATTACTTTCACTTTTTATTGTATTTAGATTCCTAAAGTTTTTCATTTCTATTACATTGAAACTTCTTTATTTGAGTAAATTTATTAACTGGTTGTTTTAAAAGTGTGGTCAACTATGCTTCAGTATACGGCCACTCCTCCTGTTGAAGGCCACTCATCTAAGAATATATAAGCAACAAAAACTGAACTTGATGGGCTTTTAATATGCTAAAAAGAAGACACAAAGTTGGGTGGGTAGGGAAACTTGCTGAATCTGGGAGGGAAGGGCCAGTTGTAAGAAATAGTGCATGTTATTAAAATATATTGTATGTAATTCTCTAAGAACTAATAAATATGTGAAAAAGAACATTATGGAAGCTGTAGAATTTATCACCTATTAATATTTGGTTCTCAACATTTCTAACAATATCTAATCACATTAATAAATCCACATAGTTCAATTTAGATAAATGAATCACTCAAAAAAGGAAGCCATTGAAACAAAGGTAATAAGGATGTTTAAGCTAAAAAAAGAAACGGTGATAAATCTTCAGTACTAGACAATACACACATGTACATTACAAGAGTTTAAGGGAAGAGAAGTTGTACAGTTCTTCACATGGTGGCCAAGGTCAAATAGATAAAACTGACAGAAGCATGTATATTGGTTAAAAATACTAATAGAGCTCTAAAGAGAACTAGCAGTGGTTCAAATATACACAGAGAACTGTCCATCTTGGATATTCATAAGTAGATGTATCAGAGCTTCCTACATTGGGAAGCAATTATATCTGATCATTTCTAGGATCTTTTATAACCCACAAATTCTATGGCTCTAAAGCATAAAGTGAAATTGGACGAGAAGTTGTCCCTTAATAAGTATACACAATCCTGACATTTCTGATTATTGCACTTTATTATAACCAATATGTTTCCATCATATTGCAAATACATTCGAAAAAGAAAATTTCTGCTCCTTGAGAGGTAATGAAGTCCTCTCTTCTTTTTGTTCAGAAAACTTTGCCTGACTACGGCACAGAAAATAGAAATAAACAGCACGGCACAGCGTAAGAGTGAAAGAAGACAATACATACATGGAAAGAGCTCCATAAGCACTCAGTTATGTTTTGCTCTGGAGGTTCAATGTCCTTTACAATGTAAAATGTTATTATGCAGAGATACTATATCAACTTCTACAATTTATTGCATATTATTGTCTCTTTCCATTTACTTTGGTCATAAAAGTGTTATAAAGTCAAATGAACATCTTAATCAAAGAAGTTATCTTGTTACTACTACTTCTGTTTGTAACCATTATATGCTTTGCCTTTTCAGAATCAGTTATTTGTTCATTTGTTTGTTTATTTTCATGAAAACCCAGTAGGTTGCCTGGCTTGATGTACAAACAAATAAGCTCAAATGATCATGCTGCCTTCCCGATGGAGTAGCTAGGAGCCAAGACTCCAAGACATGCAACACCATATAGGCAGCTGTATTCTCCACCTTTACCACTCTTCTCTAAGCCTCCTCATCAGCTCTGTAAAACCTTAGGGGGAAAAAAATCTCTTTTCCTTAAGAATTTCTCTGTCCACAAAGTGAATGAACAAATAGTGATTCATCTGAAACAAAGGTCTTAAAACATGTAACCAAGCTTCCTAGAGTCTCTATACTGAGGAATCACTAAACTTCCATTGCTGTTATTGTTGGCTAGGAGCTAAAATCTGACCTAAATAAATGTAGCTGAGATTGCTAGCCTACTGGATTTAGGTATATAACAAGTTATGCCTTTAAAAAAAAAATCACAGCGAACTTCCACAAAGGAATGCATACAATTCTAAAAGAAAAAGGTAAATATTATATGTGATGTACATATAGTGTATATGTGTGTGTATCATATATAATATGTATACACACGTGCACGCGCACACACACACACACTATATATGTTATACATATACATATTTTATATATATAATTTAATACATATTAACTCACAACTC
>JAJTUV010003391.1:0-59701 GCA_021653895.1 Mastomys natalensis | reverse complement strand
GCTAAAGGATTGGCTAACGGAGCATCTGCGGCTCCATTTCCATCGCATTTGGTCGGGGCACATTGGCGATGTGGCAGGAGGCTGGTGGCAGACACCCCGCAGATGGGTCCTCACATACTGTATACATCATGACTAACCATAAAAACAGTCAGAATAAATCAGCTGTGCCGCACAGAGGCTCCTTGGAGCCTTCACATTCAATTTCCATCTGGCTGACATTTGCAGGTTGTAGACAGTGGCTCAATGAAGCAGAGGTACAAAATTCCACCACAAGTCCCCAACCTGCAGCGACTCACTGCTTGCTGAGCCACGAAAATTGAAAGGTTTTGCTTATCTGAGGGCGCTCTAGGTAAATGGGACTTTATTTGCAGGCACGTAAACGTTTCGTTTATAAAGAATGTGTCCATCGTGACTGCCTTCTGACCTTTTGAACGGTCAGCAGAAGGGCTCCGAAATCTTCAAGAAGAGAAAACCCCACTCAGTCAGGAATTTCACTACAAACACCAATTTAGAAATGAGCTAATCCACCTTGACAGTGTGTTGTCACTGAAGAGTTGCAAAGGAAAAAAAAAAAAAGAATTGCACATAAATACAATTTTAAAAATTAGAGGTCTCCGCAGTTTAACAGCTTAAGTTTGCTTCAAAGGACTGTGGGAAAAGCGGTAGTTTGTTACAGGTGACAGGTAGGAATTCGCCGCTCCTCCACTCACTCAGGCACAGGGCTGACGTAACATGAGCTTTCCAACTTGTTTCAAACTGAAGTATTATGAAAAGGTAAATTATGTTTTGTATTCATGACTGAAAGCATTTTACTTTAAAGCCGCACGGCTGACGCTGTCAAGGTAGAGATTCGAGTTTTATGTACAATGCCTGCAGCCCAGCCGATCTGAACGAAGCAACATGACAGCTTGTAATAAGTAATTTTTATACAGTTACATTTATCACTCAAGTAGGCTTGGCAATATTAAACACAGACCTTAAAATACTACTGAGGATGAGGACAGCGGCTGCAGGCCATGGAGCATGGAGGTATTTCTCCACTTCCCCTTCCCTGTACTAGTGTGGGTGCAGAATTAATTTTTTTTTTTTTTTGCTGTTGCATTTTCCTGTTAATAGGGCACTTTTTAAAATATGCGTCCAAATGCTTTCCTACTGTTAATATGTCACTAAGAGGTTAAGAATGGAATGACCCCATTTGGCCCAAAGGATGTTATTTCAGGCTTTAATGAATTAGATATTGCTACCATTTTCAGGTGAAAATCAATTGCCTCAATTAACAAATTTCCACCAACCCAAATATTTACAAAATGAAAGGCCCGGAGTCTGCAATTTTTGCTACATTATACCTTTGTTTCCCCTAAAGCTCTTCCCTCTGCTTCCTTCATTAGCATCTCATTTTTGCTGAAACCAGGAGGCCAGCTACATCTCTGTAATGGCAAGAGGCTCGCTTGCCTTCTGAAGTTAATAATATGGATATTCTTTCTCCAATATCTTTTTTTTTACCAAGTGGAATTTTACTTTCATCATGTATTCAAATACATTTAAATTGGAGAGGTATTGAAATTAATCGTATTCTTCTACCCAGGAAACCTGAACAAAGAAAGCCCCATCTAAAGGGTATATACTATTCAAGAGTTTGAAAGGAACCTCACCAATTTAATATTTCTGGCATCTTTATGAGGTGGGTGCTAATGTAAAATGCCTGTATCTGTTGACAAGAAAATTAAGGCACAATGGCTTAAGACATTATTGGAAGGTTATACATGTAGGATCAAGGTATGAACTCAGATTGTCTAACTGTAGAACTTGACTCTTAGCCAAGATGCTAAAACTGCTTTTCAAAGCAAATTTTTGGAAAAAAAGAGATTCACATAAAGAAAAGTGATTGTTCCTCTCCAGTGAATTGAATATCGGAACTTCATCAGGAGAAACTATTCTCATGCTGGTTTGCATATACCCATTAGGAAACATCAGATGATTCCATGAATACTGAAATGGGCTTCCCAAGTCATTGAAAAAGCAGTGTGTTATCTATGTATTACTTACCTACAAATAAGGTAAATAGAAAAAGCAGACAAATTAATTTTCATCTAAACTCTAGATGAAACAAATTGAAGTAAGTTAGTATATTGTCATTTGGACCACAGAGACAGAAAGTCATTTATCCAATACACTCAACATTCCTGTCACTTTCCCAGGAAGGTTCCCAGTCTCTTGTACCACAAATGCACTAGGTGCTCATTGTGTGCAAGGCATATGCTACTCCTGTAAAATATGGTGACCAAAATTAAGTACTATTCTTTTCTTTTTTAATGTATTGGATGTATGTATTGTAATAATGTAATGTATTGTAATAACAATAATGTAATTATTGTAAGTATGTTTCAGTTACTGTCCTAGAAAATGTGGACACATATATAACATAAATATGGTTCCTGCCTTAAGAAACTCACATTTTGGGGACAAACAAAATGGCTCAGTTGGAAAAGGCACTTGCCACCAAGCCTGATGACCCGAGTTTAGTCTATGAGATCCATATGAATTAAAGACTGCTCCAAACTGTAGTCTGACCTTCACATTGGCATCATAGGTACACACACACACACAAATAATAAATAAGCATAACAAAAGAAATATTTTTCTACATGTAAGTGGCAGACAGACAACAGACAGACAGATAGACAGTAGACAGACAGACAGATAGACAACAATATCATTCACTTTGATGGGAGTATATGCACCAAATAAAGAAAGTTATAGTTAGAGCTTGAGGACATTTATCACTTTTCCTTTAGAAAACAATCACTCAAGCCAGCAATTTCATCATAATAATAAACAAAATTTTAATTAGCTCATGCAAGCTTGAAAATGGGAGCTATTATAGGCTGCATGTTTGTACCTCTCTAAAATTGAAGTGTTGACATACTGAAGCTCCCTCAGTAATGAATGAAGGGATAGGAGCCACATAAACAAGAGTAATATCTCTGTGAGAGGAACTGCACTGCACTTGCTTGCCACTGTTGGCATTTGAGAACACAGAGTAGTTTTATTATATATCTCATTTGACAGTGCTCATTTTGGGCTTCCCAGTCCTCAAAATAGTGAGATAAATTTCTGTTGATTTAATACCCATCTCATCTATCATTACAGTGCCCCACCCAAAGACTATGTATACATTAGTTTTCATTCTTAGTAAGCCCAGATATAAATATTATAGCAACTCTATAAAGTATATCTGTCAATGTTAGGCTACTAATTACATGTACCAACTACATGGAAAGAAACCCAAACATAGACTTCAATTCTTAAATAAAGCTAGAAAATAAATAAAACCACTATTCCTTAAGCAGGGAAACTGAGTCAAGAGAGTCCAGACTCTGTTCTATTCCACCCAAACCAGAAAGCAACTGTGGAAAGGAAGTTTATATGCAGACCCATCTGTTATCCTGACATTTTGCTGAATATGAGGACAAAATTCATCCAAAAGACTGTATATTAACATTGACATACAGCATGGCCTCACTTGGACATTTAGATAATCCAGTATCTCTATAGGTGTGGTTCTCATACGGGGGTAATTTCAAACCCCAGTGAATTTTCAGCAATGTGGTCTAACAAGTTTGGTTTTTAAATTATGGCTGGTCCTACTGTGACCTGCTAGACATTAGCCATAACAGTTGCTAAACATCTTGCCATGTGTAAGAAAACCTTACATACAAAAAATATTCTGGTTCAAAATATTGATATGTCAAGGATGAGAAATTTCTCTCTAGACAGACTGGCTCTGGAAAGAATTTGGATTCTTACCACCTCCAAACACAACACACAGACAAGTCCTAGGGAACCACTCTGGACTTCTGCTCAAATAGAATCAAGTGGCATTTTGTGGATTCTGGGGAGTGTTGTTGGAAGGTGGTCAGAGAGCAGGAAATGGCTTCTAATTAGTAGTGTCCTCACAGGATACAACTGCAGAAGACAATTTCCTGTCCCCTTATTGGATGGGAAGATTAATCTGTTACTGAATTCCAGATGAGAGAGATTTTCAAAAGTTTCAAATAGCCAGAGCATAGCCGTAGAGAAGGTAGTTATGTGCAATTTGTACAATGTTCAACAATCAAAATGTAAATATGACAAGTTTATTGCAGTAAACGCATACAGCATGTTTACCTTAAAGAACATCAGAATATAGAAATTCTAATGGTTGCTGACAGCTACCAAGAGTTACTTTTTGTATTAGATTTTCTTTTCAGATCTGCGGGGTGTAAAGGTAAAATAAGAGGAGATAGTTTGACTTTGTAGGGGATTATTATCTATGATCTTTCTTTTCCCCTGATAAGGAACAGTATAGGTATGGTGCTTTAAAAAGACAGATACTTGATAACTGGAATGTTGAAGGAAGGTTTATCTGCACAGAAACAATTAACTTTTTCTCTTTTTCTTTGCCTTGATGGTGTTCTAAACATATCTAAAAATATGATTAGCTCCTCAATAAACATCCTCTTCTTATATAATAAGGTGTGTTCTTATTGCAGCATTCAATTTTGTATCTTCATCTCCTGTCTCAAATGTTATCAAGAAAGAATTTGCCAATCCCCACCAAGAAATGAAATCCTAGCTTCTGCCATTGGTTATTTGTAAAGTTCAACTCACAGTTTAACAAAAAAAAAGGACATTAAACAAATAAAAATTTTGGTCTTCCCTTCCCTTTCTCCTCATTTACAGATGTCTCTTCTTTTCTCCTTTATTGCTTCATTTCCAGAGCCAGAGTGAAGAGACTGTGGTACTCATTTAATGGATAGCCACAATCAATATGTTTTGATTCAACATCAACCTCCTGACAAGCTACCAGATAATTATGGTTTTGCAATAAGATACAATAGAAAATTCGGGGAGTCATAAAAACCTAGCTTTGTTGCTGACTCTTTGAAAGCCTGCCCCAACATCTAACCAGAACACATAGGGCAATTTCACCTACTACTAATATTATCAGCTCCCTTTCCACTCTTGATATTAGGATCTTTACTGTAGACACCCTGTACGGAAGGCAAACAAGCTCCTGGTACCTGACTGGCAGTGTCTAGCCATTAAAACAGCATGCAGAAGATTCTTGAAATGAATGGTATTCCAGTCCCACAGCTGTTTCCCCAGTGATGATTCGTCTGGTTGCTACCTTACTATAAATCTCCAGCTTACATCATGGGTATAGTAAAATGTGATAACTGTGGGCTGTCCAAATCACCTCCTAGTCTAACTTTACTTTAGCTACAGCCCATCCTCCTTCATTTTAGCCAAAGACTTTAGAAAGAGTTTTGGGATAGTTTATGTTGCTTTAGATACTGGAGTGGATCATAGAATTGTGGTCATATTAAACATGATGTACACATTGTTGTCAATTGTAGGAAATATAATATCATTTTTTTTCAAAGAGTTTGGAGGAGGATAGTTGAAAACCTGTTATCCTCTATTCCCAATCATTATGGATTTGGAGAATGATAGCCAGGATGTGTTGTTAGGAGAAAAATAAGATACTGATGAAGAGTATCATAGAAGATATTTTTGTGCTTGCTTTTATGTATAAGAAGTATATAAACGAATCTAATGTAAATGTTAATTGGGGACAAAATCTGAACCATTAACAAAGCCTCCCAGGCAGTACATACTTAACCATAACATTTTTAATTAGTACATATGAATGTAATTCTTGGTTAAAAGTGGGTGTGATTGCTAAAGGATAAAAAAACCCACAAAAATAAATTCCATAGTCAAAATCAAAATACCATTTGCTTTTGAAAAAAACTCTTTAATTTGGAGGGTGGGGGATTTTATATCTTTGGTTGCTGTTTTCTTTCTTTCCGTTATTGGCTTTGCTTCTGCTCTTTAAAATATTAGTCATGTGCTCTACCATCTCTAGATATTCTTACTGAAAAATTCATTTTTGGAAATTCTCAGAGATCACTTAATTCTCAGGATGTATTTACAATGCCAAAGGGAACATCTCCTTTATCTGTCTTTGCTTCTCAGTTACTACAGCCCTTTGGCGAGCTTTCAGCTACAGTGCTAAGTTGACTTCAACGTTGTCAAGTGATGAACCCTTCTCCACAAACTAAGCTCTCACATGCAAGCCCAGAAGATAACAGAGAATTTATTTGGAAAATATTTACTCCTGTTCTTTCTTTGTAGTCTATGAGCTCACATGCTTTTTTTCTTCTTCTTCTGTCCTCTCTTGTAGCTTTATTCTGACATGTGTCAAATCTCTGTGGTATAAATGGTACTAGGCTTGAAATTGATTACATGAGAGTGAGCTTGGTTGCAACCTGATTCTTTGAATAGTCTGCGAAGAGTTTAACATTTTCTGATATTGGGCTGATCGCAGTGTGAGTTTCAGAAGACAGTTATAAAAACCATGTAGGTGAAGATTACTGAGATGCTAGCATAACACTTGAGGGGCTTGGAGAGGTGACTCAGCAGTTGGGGGATGCTGATTGCCTTTTAGAGGACCCAGATTCTAATTGCAGCACCTACATGGCAGCTCATAGGTGTCTATAACTCCAAATTTGATACTTTCACATAGACATACATGCAGGCAAAACACCAATGCACACAAAATAAAATAATTTAAAACAAAGGTAAAATAAAGGTAAATTAAAAATATAAATAAATAAGAAGCACTTGATCACTGTGAATGTGGCCTACACTGTACATTTGCCCTTTACCCAGGGACTCATAATAGGCAATAAAATGCCCAGAATTGGGACCTTCTTATATATTTTTAACTAATCATTGTGTGTGAACTCCTCCTATGATATCATATTCACTTTTTAATCCTGTCACTACCCATCATATACATATATGTATGCACATCTCACATATATGCACATCTCACCTCACTTGGTGCTCTGGACTTCTTGTGTCCCTAGAAAACTTACTTTGAACCCATCTCAAACTTGGGGTCACCTATGAGAGTTCTTCTATCAGGGACCACAGTAACAAAAGCCCCTAGATCATGTTTAATACGGTTCTAGGTAGGGTTATGTATGCTCCACCTTCACCATGGTAGCTCAAGATCACATACAAGAAAGAAAGATTAAGGTGAATTTTGGAAAGTCTACACGGAGAAGGTAGAATCCTACTGTCTTAGTTTTTATATCACTCCATGCTAACTTTCAACTATTAAGTCAGTGATTTTTTCAAGACTTCCTCATGTCTGATTTCCTACATTTCCATTATCTACCCCAACCCTTCCCAATGTTCTAACATCCCTCAACATCATTCTGGCCCTGAAGAATCAAACAAGGGTAATTATGAGACGGATACTAAGTTCTTGAGACAGTGTGAGGAAACACTTGAGTACATTCTGCTTTTGCAAACCAAGCAGGCACCAGGCACTGTTTTAGTCCTAAGGCTAAGCCAGTAGTCAGAAACAGCCAAAGTAACTGTACGTACCAATTGCAATATAGTTACTTCAATGAAACAATCAAATTAGCTTAGTTATGGTGAAATCTAATTGGTATTGTGACAGCTAAGCCTTAAGTAGCCTCTTCAATCAGTCATAGAAACCAGGATTCAGTATTCCCAGTGGTTAAATTTTTAAAGCCTAATTGTTTGCTGTAAACCATAATAGAATCTGGGCCAGTGATAAATTAAGTCTTATTCCTGGTTCAGGACCAACTACAAACCTAACTAGGTAAACTTCTTAGCATTAGTCTTTCTAATTTAAAATAATAATAATAATAATAATAATATGTTGTTAAGACATTAAGGACACAATCATTATGATAATTAAGATAATAATGAAGCACCTGATTCTCCCCCTGCTTTGAGGAACAGCTATATGTCAGCCCCGGATTCACCACCCTGTAGGCACCTTATAAGCGTTGACACATCAGATTTAGTTATCCTATCTTAATTTCTGTTTTAAAAATAGACAAAAAAAAAAAAAAAAAAAAAAAAAAAAAAAAAAAAAAAAAAAAGGTCAGGTCCAATAGTAAGTATGTGCTAGGAAAGAAATCAATGCTTTCAGATCTTGATTGAAAACTGCCTGGGGAAGAACATTTTAAATAATTATGCTTGCATTCTGTTCACATAGATTCACTCAATTCTCAGTGTGGTGAAGTTTAGCTGGGCCTTAAGATTTTCGTTGTTGTTTTGTAATTGTTAAATTCCATCTTGAGAGTGTCAAGTATGTCAAGGATGTTGTTATCATTGTCCTTTTTGTGGTTTTGGTGTTTGCAAAGTAGACTTTGGGAAATTTCTTATTTCTTGGAAATAAGAAGAAATACATATAATCGAAGAGTTGTTGACAGCCTATGTGCCATCCCAGTAGATATGGGAGACTTATCCAACTGCAGTTGACAGTTGAAACCAGAGACAGACAACATAATGAAAGCACAGATAGATGTAGCCAACAACTGTTAGGCTGAGCTCAGCCAACTCTGCAGTTGATATTTTGTAAGGAACCAAATCTTACTAAATACCAATGAAGGTTTCATTGCAAATCGTTTGTTTAACTTTATGCACAAATTATGAAAACACACCAATTTCCAAACTATTGAGACCGATTCTGGACCCAAGTTGTTTAAAGTGACTGGAGCTCAGGAACATCTCTTTTCAATTAGCTCTGAAGCCTCTTTCAACAGCCTTTCATAAATAGGCCAACACTAATGGCATGCCCAACCTCAATACTGCTCCTAATGGAAATGCACAATGGGCCTTGCGCCATGCCTGCAGGGGCAAACATCTTCCATTTCAGACAGATACAATGAGAAGTTTCTCCAGCTATTCTAGGGCTCGCACTTTCGGGTCTCAGGTTTAGCTCATTGCTAATCAATGCTTGTGTTTTTAATTACATCGTCCAATCAGTAATGGTTTGTCAATCGCTGAACCTGGGTGATCTTCTAAACCATCACCAATGTAAACAACTGCAAAGACAAGGTAACCTTAGCTGCCAGGCCTCCATGTTAGAAGAGACATTTCCCTGATAAAAAAGAATTGCTGAATTGGGAAAAGGGGAACAAAAGATACAGGTCTTACATATAAGATGCTGCAAACCTTAGAGAAGGTCCTTTCATTGTCCAGAACCCTGGACTAAAAACATGCTCACCAAGGTATCTCTACAGTGCTCATAATTTCTTTTCACACTTCTCAAAGGCCTGGCTTAAACTAGACACTCAGTGGATACTGATTAATACACTATGAGAAAGTTTTAACTTTTAGAATATAGATTAATACCTCCCTCTGGAAGATAAAATAAATTCTGAAGTTGATTTCATATTCCACTAAACACAGATAAGATGCTAGGGTGATACAGCAGACAGGCTATGATTTTTGCACTTGAGACAGAAAATCTTATTCTTCCATCAATGATGTTTATAATAGTAAAACCAATAATGATATAAATATACTTATAAATTTTACAGATGGTGAATCAATAAGAACATTTAGCCAATCAAAGGAGACACGTGTGTGTGTGTGTGTGTGTGTGTGTGTGTATGTTGTAGTTGGCCAAATAGTAAATATCTTAAGCTTCAAGGGTATGTCAGGTCTATGTGTCAGCCATGGAGATCTGAAGTCTTAAGTAGTAGGGGTGAGAAAAAAGCAAAGAAACATGTAAATGGTAAGTGCCACCATGTTCTTGTATAACATTGTTTACAAAAATGTAGTCAGTGGACCACAGTTTGTTCAAAATTAGAACCACCTAGTAAATAAGAAATGGCAATGCATTTAAGGCTAGCACATACATAGCTACAATGGTATATATGTCTGTTAGTGTAGGTAGTCAAAGAGAATTCTTCCAAAATATTTGCAACATATCTATTGTAGAAAACAGACTTAAAAGCAATCAAGAAATTAAAATGCTGTGTTAATTTGGTTACTGTTGAATCACAATATCATCTTAGCTGGAAAGAAAAGATGCTCTATTTATAAATTAATGGAATGAATTAAGGACATGAGAGAGAAAATACTGATAGGCTTTTTCTAAAGTAAACTTAGTAAGTGGAGATATGATTTCTCTTCTGCGATAAATTGTGAGTTATTCCTCTTGCAAAACAGAATCAAGTATGCTCTTAAAGTCCATTGGAAGAGCAAGATTCTGTAATGTCTTAACTACATCCCTTTGGGAAGCAATGCAGGCATTTTCATTAGTGATGGAAAGATAGTTTTGAGGTCTACTACTCTAAAAGATGCACCCCAATGTTTTCAAGTATGAAACAGAAGAGGGATAACATTCAAAAAGAAGTCACCAACGTATCATTCTGCAACTACAAAATAGTTATTGGTGCAAAGATGAGTCCCAATGAAAACATGGATTCAGAGTCAGAATACTAGCATAAGTCAGGATACTAGTATAAGTTGCTTTCTTTCACTTAAGGAGTTATACTTTAGGGGACTGCAAATCAGTGAGACAGCCTTACCTAGCCTACATTAAGTCTTGTACTACACTAAAAAATAGCATCAACAATAATAGTGATAATACACTTAAGAGAATGAGGAATTCACTATGTAGGTCAAAACTTCTCAATCTTAAATCTTCTCAACCTTTCTCAAATTTAAACACCTAGAAATAATAGCAATAATAATATGCAAGCTCCAAGGAAAGAAAAGTGGGCCATAAATGATGTATCACACTTTGGTAACAATTCTTACAAGAAAAATAAGGAAGAGGGAAATTTTGAGTTACAAATCACGTAATGAAACTACTATACGCTTAGTGTTTTGATAAGAATTAAAATTAAATAACAAAAATTAGCTCTTTGTAGTAGTACACAGGTATAATCCTAGCCTTCAGAAGCTGAGGTGGGAAGATTGTTCTGAGTTCCAAGGTCACCCTGGACGATATAGGTAGTACTAAGCCAGCCAGGTGTACATAGTTAGAAAGCTAATAAATAACCATTGAAACTCTAAAAACAAAGAAACATTGTATACATAAAAATGTTTTGTTCATTTTTCTTTAGTGGAGAATTTCACATACGTATATAATAAACTATATATAGCCCTGTCTCCTTTCTCAAACTCTCCCCAACACAAAGCAGCTAATTTCTAAATATAACTTTTAAAAATGCCAGTAGTTCTACAAAAGTGTTTCAAATCAATAAAGTTCTTCCTTTGAATGACAGGCACTAAATCAGTTAACCTTTTGGAGGAAAAGCTAGATCTTTATATGCCAAGATAAATTTAGAATTGACTAAAGCATTGCATGTAAAGTGAGTTTCACAGATGCTCTGTTACTCTGTGTGGGCTAAATAGTCTGGGAGGGGATGATTCCTCAGTAGCAACAAGCATACCCTGCATTCAGGGATGCTAATTCCGCCCCACAAGATAAAACGAGGGGTTCTTGGAGAAGTGCCTGATTGGAAGGAAGGCTGGGAGGGGATACACAAATGAAGCTAGAGTCCCTAGTGCTGTCAGAAAGTAAAGAAAGGCTTAAGTAACAAAGGATTGGCAACCATCACAAGAACATAGAAGCCAACCAAAACAGTACTTACTGCCCAAACCGGAACAATTGGAGCAACAGAATAAATAGTGCTGCACTGGATTATAACCCAAAGCAAAAAATATCCACCAATCTCAATAGGAGTAAATAAACATGTAAAAAGGATAAATAAATGAAGAAGAAAGGACAAAGCTCCTGAAGAGAAGCAGCCCAAATGATTTCAGTTAGCTATTTCTCCTTCCAAGAAAAGTGGACTTAATTGCTCATGACTTAACGGTAAGCTGTACCTGGTGACTTCCTTCCTTTTTTTTTTAACCTTCTCACATATATTACAACCCAACTGCATTTTCCACTCAATCCTCTCCTCCCAGCCTTCCTCACCACACACACACACACACACACACACACACACACACACACACACACACACACGACCCTCCCTTGTCTCCCAGACCCATCCCTTCTCTGTTTTCCTTCAGAAAGAGCAGCCTTCCCAGATATATTAAACAAGCATGGCATATCAAGTTACAATAAGACTAGGCACAAACCCCCACAGGCTAGACTCAACCCAGTAGGAGGAAATGGGTCTCCAAAAAAGGCAAAAGTGTCAGAAACAGACCCTACTCCCACTATCAAGTGTCCCCCAAAAAAGACCAAGCTACACAATCATAACATATATGCAGAGGACCAAGGTCAGACCCATACTAGCTCCCTGATTGTCAGTACAGTCTCTATGAGCCCCGGTTATTTGATTCTGTGGGCCATTTTGTTGCAGTGTCTTTGACCCCTCCTGGCTCCTACAATCCTTGCCCTCTGTCATCTGCTGGATTTCCTGAGTTCCACCTAATGTTTGGCTGTGGTTTACTATTAGTTGCTGGATGAAACTTCTCTGATAATGATTATGTTAGGCTCCTGTCTACAAGTATAGCAAAGTATCATAAGAAATTATTTCATTGACTATTTTCTAGTCATGTTTGGTTCTATCCTAGGTTTCTGGGCTATGGATCCTCTGATTCCTAGACCTATAGGCAGAGGTGGGTTCCTTCTCATAGCATGTGCCTCAAGTTGGATAAGTCTTTGGGTGGCCATTCCAACAAGTCCTGAATCACCTTTACCCCAGCACATCTTGCAGGTAGGACCATGTAGAATCAAAGTTTTATCGATGGGTTGGTATCTCAATCCCTCCACTGGAAGGAAACCCTGCCTGGTCACAGAAGGTGGCTGGTTCAGGCTAAATACCCCATTACTAGGAGTTTTCACTAGAGTCACCCTCATAGAGTCCTGAGAGATTCAATTCCACTAGGTTTTTACCTTACCCCTGAAATACCCCCAATTCTAGTCGTCTCTCTCAGTATTCTCTCCCTCCATCCCTAACTCACCTGTTCTCTCCTGTTCCCATCCTCACCTGTCCCCAGTCCACCCTCAAAATCTGTTCTATTTCCCCTTCCCTGGATGCCCTCCTAAGATTCTCTTGGTCTGTAGATTGGTCTGCATTATTAGCCTTTACTTTACAGTTAATATCCTCTTATAAGTGAGTATACACTATGTTTGTCTTTCTGTGTCTGGATTGTCTCACCCAGGATGATTTTGTTTTGTTATGTTTTGTTGTTTTTTAGTTCCATCCATTTTCCTGCAAATTTCATGATGTTACCTTTTTAACAACTGAGTAGTACTCCATTGTGTAAGTGTACCACCTTTTCTTTATTCATGATTCACTTGAAGGGCATCTAAATTGTTCTCAGTTTCTGGCTATTACAAATAAAGCTGCTATGAACATAATTTGCAACTGTCATTGTGGTAAGATGAAGCATCATTTGAGTGGTACGCCCATGAGTGCTATAGCTAGGTCTTGAGGTAAGTTCATTCCCAATTATCTGAAAGCCACCATATTGATTTCTACAGTGGGTGTACAAGTTTGTACTCACACTAGCAGTGGAGGAGTGTTCCCATTACTTCACATCTTCACCAGTGTGAGCTGTCACATGTGTCTTTGATCTTAGCCATACTAACTATAAGATGAAATCTCATAGTTGTTTTGATTTTCATTTCCCTAATGGATGTTGAACTCTAAGAATGCTGAACATTTCTTTAACTGTTTCTTTGCCATTTGAAATTCTTTAGTTTTTAATTCTCTGTTTACATCTGTTTTCCATTTTTAATTGGATTATTTGCTTTGTGGCTATCTAGTTTCTTGGGTTCTTTATATATTTTGGATATTAGCCTTCTGCCAAATGTGAAGTTAGTGAAAATCACTTCCCATTCCATAGGCTTGCAGTTTTGTTCTATTAACAATGTCATTTGCCTTACAGAAGCTTTTAAGATTCATGGGTTCCATTTATTAATTGTAGACTTTAGTGCCTGTGAGATTGGAGTTTTGTTCAGGAAGTTGTCCCCTGTGACAATGTGTTCAAGGCTATTACCTGCTTCCTCTTCTATCAGATTCTGGTTTTATGTTGAGGTCTTTGATCCACTTAGACTTCATTTTTGTGCAGGGTGATAGATAATGGGTCTATTTGTATTCTTCTACATACACAAAAGACCAGCATTATTTGTTGAAATGCTTTCTTTTATCCATACTACATTTCTGGCTTTTTTTTTTTTTCAAAAATCAGGCATCCATAGGCATGTGGATTTACATCTGAGGTCTTTGATTCAATTCTATTGATCAACTGTCTGTTTTAATGCCAGTACCGTGCAGTTTTTATTACTATTTCTCTGTAGTACAGCTTGAATTCAGGGATGGTGATACCTCTAGAAGTTCTTTTTTGTATAGTATTGTTTTAGTTATCTGAGTTTTTTGCTATTCCATATGAAATTGAGTATTGTTCTTTCAAGGTCTGCAAAGAATTGTATTGGAAATTTGATGAGGATTACATTTAAGCTGTAGATTGCTTTTGGTAAAATGGTTATTTTTACTACATTAATCCTATGGAGTATGGGAGTCGATCAATAAGCATGTAAGATCTTTCCAGTCTTGAAGTATAAGACATACAAATTTTTCCCTTGCTTGCTTAAAGTTACTGCAAGGTATTTTATATTATGTTGAACTATTGTGAAGAGTGTTATTTTCCTGATTTTATTATCATCCTATTTGTCTTTTCTATATTAGAGGACTATTGATTTTTTGGTTTGAAAAAACTTCAGTTTCCATGAATTTGTAGGTTTTTCTATTGTTTCTGCTGTTGTTTAAGCCCAGCTTTAATCCATAGTGGTCTGATAGGATACAAGGAGTTAATTTTATTGTATCTGTTGAGACTTGCTTTGTGACAAAACCTACGGTCAATTTTGGAGAAAGTTCTTTGAGATGCTGAGAAGATGGTGTATTCTTTTCTGTTTCGGTGGAATGCTCTGTAGATAGGTTCATTTGATTCATAATGTCTGTTAACCCTTTATTTTTGTTTAGATTTTGTCTGAATGACAAGTTCATTGGTGAGAGTGGTGTATTGAGGTCTCCAACTATTAATGTGTTAGGTTTGGTGTGTGATTTGAACTTTAGTCATGTTGCTTTTACAAATTCCCCTTGTATTTTGGGGCATAAATTGAGAAGTCATCATGGTGGAGTTTTCCTTTGATGAGTATAGAGAGTCCTTCCCCATCTCTTTTAACTACTTTTCATTGGAAGTATATTTTGTTAGATATTAGAATAACTATCTCAGCTTGCTTCATGGGTTCATTTGCTTGATAAATCTTTTACTAACACTTTACTCTGAGGTTAATCTTTATTATGAGGTCTTTCTTTGATGTTGAGATATGTTTCTTATATGCAACAGAATGATGATGGATGCTGTTTTTTACATCCATTCTATTAGTGTGTGTCTTTTCTTTGGAGAATTAGTTCATTGATATTAAGATATATTAATGACCAAAGATTGCTGTTTGCTGTTATTTTGGTGGTGTGGTGGTGGTGTGGTGGTAGTGGTGAGTGGTGGTAGAAGTAGTTTGTGTGTGTATGTGTTTCACTTCTTTTGGTTTTGCTGATATCAGATTATTTATCTCCTATGTTTTCATGGGTGTGGTTAACCTCCTTGCATTGGAGTTTTGTACCTTTTGTAGCATTGGATTTGTAAATAGATAATGTTTAATAATGACATGAAATTTTGTGTTTTCTCCATCAAAGTGATTGAAGGTTCTGCTGGGCTGTCAACTGTAGTCTCTTAGAGTTTAATTTATAAAGACAAGGAAACAGGAAATGCAAGTACCATGAGAAACTATATCACACATACAAGAGCTATAGAGATACATGACCAAGTATAATAAAGTATTCGAAATAGTTTCCAAGAACAGACAGTATTTATTAGGTGAAAATATGAAAATTTAAATAAATAATATTCTTGTTAGTGTGAACATTTCAAAGAGCTGGAGAGGTAAGTCAGTAGTTGAGAACACTTACTGTTCTTTGAGCACACCCAAGTTAGATTTCCTCACTCACATGACAGCTCATAATGGTCTATAACTCCAGTTACAGGGAATCTGATGTCCTTTTCTAACTTCTGTTGGCAGGAGCCACATACAATAAACACACATACATGTGTACTAAAAACATTCATATACATGCAATTAAAATAAATAAATAATTTTTCAATGCTGGTTCATTAGTTGTGACGAATGTCTCATACTAATGTAAAATACCAAAAATAGTAATCTGAGTACACAGATTATGAAATACCTATACTATATTTTTCAACAGTTCTATTCAAGTATTCTGAAGTTTTCAAATATGTTAATACTTATTGGATCACTGAGTAGAGATTTTTCTAAGAAAAAATGAAAAAGGAAAGAACTTATATAGCTGAAAGACTAAAAGACAAACACATGAAAATTAGTAACTCATTGAAATAGCAAATACATTGACAAAAATTTGTGACATTGCTTCATTGCATACACACAAAAATGAAGTAATATCTTTAACTTATAAAGAATATTTTTTTTCATTTTAAGGTCAAACATTTGATCTGGAAAATCTCGAAAGAAATATAGAGGTCTAGTGAGTACAAAAACAATGTTCAAATTACTCAATAAAGATATGTTGAGCTAGTTAGCATAGTTAGCTGAGGTCAAACATGAGTGTGTCTAATCTGAATATCAGCCTGCCTTAAGCCCATGCCTCTGAATACCAGCAGCTAGTAGATGCAGGAGCAATTGCTCCTAAAGGAGACTTCAAAACACACAATGCTTACTTTCTGCATATTTCAATAAAATTAATAAAATGAGCTCATTTCTGCACATCATCTGGTCTCCTTACCATGATAATCTCTGACCAGGGTCTGTCTGTGTTGTTCAAGAGCTGTGGGCTTTCCTCAGTTTTTTCCAGGCTGAATTAGTTATAAGAGCTAGTGCATACCCGAACATCAGTTTATCTAAAAAATAAAAGTTGTAAGCTCTAATTCATTTTCCAGTTTTATAAAAGTATCTCCTTAGTCTATATGCTTAGAAAGCTGCTTCAAATACAACTGACTGAAGTCATTTATTAAAGTGACCTCATTAAACGAGGATCATGAATACCTAGATTTACAGGAATGTTCCTGCCTTGGAAAAGTGCAGTAGCTAACTATTACTTGTTTACTTAAAAACCAATGCCAAGATCAGTGACGAACACAATTAGTTATTGTCCAATCACTGGTCTACTGTTTGTTGCAATGTCTATTTTTAAGTGCAGAATGTCAGAATGCTGGGGAAACTTTGCTCCTCTGTGGGTCTTATTCAGCATTTCAAATGGATTAGAGTACCAGATACCCAGAAACAAGATCCTGAATACCTATGAGTATTGACATTTGGAAGCTACTAAAAGAATGTATTAAAAACAAATGCCCTCTACAACTCTGATTCATTTGCATACTGCTATTGGTGAAGCATGCTTCATAAAAAGGTCACATGATTAGCCACAGACACTGTCCTTTCTCTAAAGTGTAGGTAAATGAGGACGTCTGGAAAATATTCTAATGCACAGCAATGACAGATATTCCAAAGAGGTCACAAATGTCTCACAGAAGCCATTTTATAAATGGATGTAATTGATTATCATTCATATTTAAAAGAAAAAACATATTGAGGGCCATCCATAATGCAGGCAGGGTGATTCAGTTTAGAGATTTGTCCACCACACAGGCTCACTCCTCTTCTTCCAGGATAAATTACTGAAATGCAGTAAGCAATTTTCATGAGCCCTTGAACTATCAGTAATGTTATAGCCTATAAATCTCTAACTGTTCTCAGTTGATTTTCATGTGTTACAACTCACAAAACACTCAGAAGGCACTAGAGAAGTTAAACAAAGCAAGGAATGTTTATGCAAACACACACATATACATATATGATATATGTATATATATACGTGTGTGTGTTGTGTGTGTGTGTGTGTGTGTGTGTATGCATAGGTTTCGTGAGTCCTCAGTCCTGCCCAGCATCTCCCTTGGGGATAGTGGGTGAGAAGGAACAGAATCAATGGCTCAGATTCTGGGAGCAGGTGAATATGCAGCATCAAGGTCATTTATTAATTCTCGGGGAGCACCCTTTATACCCTCCACCCCTGTCCCATTGGTCCTCAAGTGCAGTTCTTTTTTTTTTATTGGATATTTTATTTATTTACAATACAGACGTCATCCCCTTTCCCCATCTCCCCTCCCTAGAATCCCCTATCCCATCTCCCCTCCTCCTTTATGCTTTTATACCATTTTGATTACATGCATGTATTAAGGTCAGTTCTAGATTGAGGGTCTAGCAATACAATAGATGCAAATAGTCAAGGAACAAGCAATAAAATAAACACAAATAGTCAAATAAAAAGCAAGGCATTAAACCCAGTTACGTGAACAATCCTGTGATCACTGTTTCTAAAGGCTTATCAGGATGACCAAAGTATCTGAGCCTATTTCCATGTCCTAGCCCAAGGTCATTTTCATGTCTGAAGCCTACTTCTTTGTTCTAGCCTAAGATTTAGATTCCTACCTGAAATTACTTCTTTGTTCTAGCCTTATGTCAAATTCCTGCCTGACGCCTACTTCCTTTTCCTTGGCCAATGTCATATTCCTGCCAAGCAGCCCATTTCCCTGTCCTTAGCCCATGTCAGATTCTTGCCAAGCAGCCCCAAAGGCTCTCTGCCTCTCCCCTTTTTTTATTGCATTAACAAGACTGACCCTGTCTTAGGTAGTTCTGACAAGAATGCCTTCCTTACCCATCATGGAATATGGATTATCAAAATCAATACACTTATGTCTTAGGTCGGTAAGGCTTTGTGCAGAATCTTATCTGTCCGTGGCTTGACAGCCTGTTAATTTAATAACTCTGTCTGGGGGTCAGTTCTTGATTGTTTGTTATTGTCTGCTTCACCAATCTCTAGATATCAGGCAAGCTTCAGTTTGAACCTCATGCAGAAGTTGCCTCTGAGCATCTTTGTGGGCTCACTTGCTGTTTCTGATCCACTACCCTGACAGTGGGCCCTTTCTGTTCTTCCTACATGCATTTATGTGTATGTATAGAAAGTTTTGCTTTCTTTTCTATTTTATGTAATATGTGTGTATGTTTATGTGTGTGTGTGTTTGTGGTACATATTGCCCAGTCCATGCACAGGAGGCAGAGGAGAGTGTCTGGTATCCTGCTCAATCTTCTCTCTCTCTCTCTTCTCTCTCTCTCTCTCTTCTCTCTCTCTTCCTCCTTTCCTTGGGACAGTCTCTCACTGGGCTGTTTACTTACCATTTGGCCAGTATTTTCTTCAAGTAGAATAGATCAAGTAATAGCCAAATATTTTTGTTTGGCCTGTAAGATATGAATGACCTTTACATATTTAAAAAAGTATGTTTTGTGACATGAGAAGTTTGACACTGGCATCTTCTATGAGAACTCAACATTGCTCATCCAATTCATATAGCAGCCTTGAGTTTCACACTGTAATAATGGGGTGATTGCAGAACAGACAAGGTCACCCAGAGGCTTAAAATATTTACTACATCATTTTCAGAAAGTCTACTGAAATTGCTATTAAAAAGAGAGGCTTTACTCAGGTATTTTAAGAGGAATCCAAGGTATTTTTTTTAAAGTGATGAAATATATTTTAATGATTATATCAGTTATTTATTACCCTGAAATGGTTACTATTAATTATTCAGTGAAAAGTAATATATATACAAAGCAAATATTTTCTTTTTTTTTCCCTTCACAAAGCAAATAATATTGAAATAGTGAAATCAAGTGTAAACCCAACAAAAATATATAAATTATAGTCCAGTATCCCTCATGAGTATACATACAAAAATTCTCAATGAAGTAGTCAAAGCAAATATTTTCAACAACATTTAAATGGACCAACTACATTCTATTAGCATTATCAACTATGTGAAATAATGATTCTCACTTTCATTATCAAACCTTCATACATGCATGCATGAATACATGACCTAGTAAGTTTGATTTCTCAAAATGAGGCTGAGAATGTCTGTTTTAGTCCCAGGACATCATTCAGATGCTGGGTTTGGGAGTCACTGCTAGGAAATACATGAAGTTTTTTTGTTTGTTTGTTTGGGTGTTTGTTTGTTTTGTTTTTTTGTTTTTGTTTTTGTTTTGTTTTGTGGGGATTTTTTTGCTTTGAACCACTACTTTTTGGGGCAGTTTGATTTCTCTAAGTACACAGGGGTAGACAAGACAGGTAAGACCCCTTCAAGTTCCAAAACAAAGCACCATGCAATCCTTGACATGGCAGAAGCTAAGGAAATGAAAACACTGAGGGAGGGAAGAGATTAAGGCATGCAGGCCCCCTTTCTCTGCATACACATGGATCATCACAAACTGCCCCTCTGCAGTGGAAGGAAATGCTTCCACTCAGGACATGGCAGGTGACAGCTGGCTTTAGCCATCAATCAGCATGAAGCTTGCTTAAATGAATACTCCAGTCCTGGGTTCTGAAGCCCCTTTCTCAAACTTTTCTATTTGCTTTTGATTTCTAACCCCACACTGAAACTAAGCCTAGGGAGCTCTCCATCACTGGTGGGCTTTTTCTAAATCTAAGAACTGTTTATCAGTCTTCTCCTTCTACTATTTTGCTCTTTCTTGTTATTACTTTGTCTTTTGGGTAGAGGAGATTACCCCATGGGACTAAATGTTAGCCGTGTAAGCATGAGCACCTCAGTTCAACCTAGAAATATAGGACTATAATTCCAGCCCTAGGTAGCACAGGTAGGAGGATTCCCAGAGGTTCACTCACCCATCCAATCTGGCCAATTGTGAGCTCCTGGTTCAGTGAGAGACACTATCTCATGATGATGATGGGGAGGAGGAGGAGGAGGAAGAGAAGGAGGAGGAGGTGGTGCAACTGGTGGTGGTGGTGGTGCTGCTGGCGGTGGTAGTGGCTCTATAGGGAGATACTGGACATTGGCTTCTGGCATTCACATAGTCACACATATGTCTCCATTTCAAGCCTCTGTCCTCATCCCTCTGGGGTTTTCTCTGGTCCTACAGTCTCACGTGCTAACATTCAGACTTTCACCCTCTGCCTAAATGATGCTCGCTAGATTTCATAACAAGGCCTTTTCTTCTCCACCAGTTTCCCACATGACTCCCGACTTTTGACTTTACAATTTCAGAATCTCATTTTCAAGCTCTTGTTTGGCTCCTTGACGGCACATGAAACCTTAAATAGCAAGGGTTTATAGAGACGGGACGTTGCTGACTGTACTATTTATTGGCTTGAGTTTACTGTGTATGTTTCCTTCATATACTTAGTCACATATTGTTCTTTGTTTTCTCCACAAAAGAAAAAGAGCAGTTTGTACTTCAAGACCTGTATAATAAGAGTGACTTGGGTTTTCCGAGTGGTTCTCAGGCACAGCAATGTTCAGCTTCCTTTGGCAATGTCAGCAGATGGGTCTCATTTTAATGACTGAGTGAGCAGGGAACACAGATGCTGCCAAGCCCTCTAGAATGCACAGCACAGACACTGCAAATCTACAGCACTTACCTAGTCCCAAATGCAAACATACTATTCTTGGGAAATGCCGGTTTACACATATTAATAGCATTGCGAAGGGAGTTGGCACCTAGTAAGCTCTTGTGTACATTATTATTTTGATTTATTTGCAAATGTTCACAGTACTAGATAATGGGTTTCACTATGACATTTCATATACTTTTATCATGTACTTTGATCAAATTTGTCCCATTATCATTGCTTGTCCCATCCTCCCATGTCGTACAAACTCTTCACAGATAACCCCCTTTCTGTTGTCCTGTCATTTTAAGTATCTAGATGATATCCGTATATCTGGATGACATATGAGATAAAACCTTCACTATTTGTCCTCTATTCTAACACTTAACACTTTGTAGGCCCTGTCTCTGTAGCTAGTGTAACTATCCATCCATTAATTTGCTTAGGTCATGAACCTGGAAATCATCTTGAATCCTTTCACCTCTATCCTAGCTTGCTTCCCAGATGCTGAGATAAAACAATGAGCAAAAGTGATGTTGGGAAAGAGAAGAGTTATTTGATTTACAGGTCATAGGCCGAAATGGGGGGAAGCTGATGCAGAAACTCAGAGGAGGAATCCAGAGGGAGCAACTGAAACAGACAGCACTGAGGACTGCTGCTTAGTGGCCTTTTCTCTATTTTAGTTAGGTTTCTATTGTGATTTTTTTCTATTGTGATTTATAAAAATGACCATGAATAAAAGGAAAGTGGGAAGGAAAGTGTTTTTCTTTAATCTTACTGGTTACAGTCATTCATGAAGGGAAGTCAGGGAAGTAACAGAATCAGAAGCCATGGCAGATACTGCTTTCTAGTTTGCTCCCCATGGCTTGCTCTCTCATACAATCTAAGAATTCCTAGCTAAGGGTGGCACTGCCAGCCACCATGAGCTGTGCCTGCATACATTATTCTCATTTCTTACAAAATGTCCCCATTGGCTTGCTCCCAGGCAAATCTGATGGGAACAATGCCTCAATTCAGGTTCCTTCTTCTCAGATGACTGTAGTTGACATCAAATTGACAAAAACGAACTAGCACACTCTCTCTAATGAGGACCTTAGCTTGTTATCGAATCCTATGGATCTTAATGCTCCACATGCATCTCATGTTCATCCCTTTTCTCCTCTCCTAAGCCATCAGGCATCTCCAACATTGCTCTTCTCTTCCTGGTTACAGCTGGGCTACCTTCCTTCCCTGAAGCTGCACTTCCATTTCTGAAGAAGCAACTGGAATGAATTCCTTCAAGATTATTGTTATTACATTTAAGTGTGTGTGTGCACACACATGCGTGTGTGTGTGTGTGTGTGTGTGTGCCTGTGTGTGTGTGTGTGTGTGTGTGTGTGTGCAGGAGTGCAGGTGCCTACAGAAGCAAGAGGTTCCAGATCTCCACGGATCTGGAGTTACAAGGGTGGTTGTGAGCCATCTGAAATGGATGGTGAAGATCAATCTGTATGCCTCTGAAAAGTGGTGTGTTCTTATCTGTTCAGCTGTCTCTCCAGCTTCTGAAGTGCAATGTTATGAATAAATAAGTAAATGTGAATACTAGGAGGGACTTTCAAATGATGATGCAGGTGATGAAGACATTACATTTGGGTCTTCTCCAAGCACTGCCTTAAGTGGCTCTTGGTATTAGCTTATTTCATTGCTATCACAGTATGCTATACACAACTGTTTTCACAGAGAGGAAAGCACATGCATAATACAAGAAGCAGACATTCTTAATGTAAAAACCAGCAATCCAAGTAATAGTAAGTGGGCAAAAATAGCTTGGAAAGAGACTTCCCAAAGAAAGACTGCAGGTAATGATGTGGAAAAAATACTCAGTTTCTTTAGTGGTGAAGGAAATGTAAATTAAACTCTAATGAGACTTCATCTCACTCTGTTTAGAATGCTTGCTGTCAGAATATAAGGCTCATATCAAAATAGCTACTTTTTATGGGGGTGCTGGAGATTTGAACTCGGGTCTTCACATATACGCATCCATGGCATTGAAATAATTCTCTATCTGCCTATGTACTTTATGAAAGGCAAGATTCTGAAAAAGTCAAAATCCGCGGACTTGAAGAGTACTAGGATATCAAAACTCTAATTCAAAGATTATCTCATCTTACAATATATAAGGGAAAAAAACATTACAATCAATACAGTTTGTTGAAGTAACCCCTTTACTTATTTATGAAGAAACACTAGCTACTTTGCACCCTTCCATTTGTCTCGCCAATATACAATATATGGCAAAGGCTGAAACATAGGAAAATTCATTACATTGCAAGACATCAGCACTGCAGTTCTCTTGGCCTGTCTTCCCATCAAAGCAACATCTCTTTTGCTATAGCCGTAAGAAGCCTGAAGATTAGGCGGGACCGTCCTAAATCCATGCATCTGGAAGAGCCACTCTCTGAAAACCAAAAGACCGGGACACAATGCCTCATCTTATTTCATAAATCCAGGAGATGTTTAAACACAAAGTTCCAAGGATGGAATGGAAAAGACAACTGAAGATATCCTTACAGGAGTTCAGAAAGGCCATAAAGGAAAAGGATAGGACAAAAAAAAAAAAATCAGCTGTGCCCACTTTTGCCCACTTTAGTTTACTTAAAGCCCCTCATGCAGAATCCATCTGTGTACTTCAAGATAAAATTGCTTCAGGGAACAGGGAGCTAAGAGTCACCCACAAGAGCTCCAACCTTGTATCTTAGAACTATGCTAATTACACTTCCTTTAGTCATTTCCATCATTCATGCAAGAATTATTTTGTTTAGTTGAGATGATGACTAGTCTCTGCTGATTGGTTACTCATCCTATTTTGCATAAGTATTATTCAGCCAAGGAACCGAGGAAGAGCTTGGGGCCAGGCAAGGTGTTGTCATACACATGCATCTGCTGGGTTGTTCACTCTGTGGCTCCCTAGTAAAAAAAAATATCTGGTAACCATACAGAGACAGATCCTACAAGAAGCTTGAGAACACATAAGCAAACTTAACTCATCTTGGAAAATTGCCTTGAGTTTCTCCCCTCTTGCTCTCCTTCTTTCCCCACCTGCAGGTTTTTTTGTTGTGCTGTGGCCCCGCAAATAAAAAAGCTAAGACTCACACAAAAGCACCTGTGGTGACTGGATGAACTGCTAATTATAAAATTTGGATGCGCCATCTGGGCTAACATTTGGCTGAGGACAGTTGAAACTCTCAGTGCTTCTGAGAAAAAGTATGAAATTCATTTTTCCTATTAATTATTATACGACTTTACTCAAGCTGGCCTTCCCTGTCGATTTTCCCTGCATATTCAAACACTATCACTCCTTCAAGGTTCTGCCAAGTCCCTCCTTCCCCAGTGTGCTTGCCTGACCTCCCAGTCCATGTGCTGAATCCCATTTGCTTTTATAGTCAGTCCCCAAATGTCCTCTAGTTATTTCACAGGTTCAAACTCAAACTCCTGCTTATTGCAGCCATAAAGTACCTTATACACCTTCCTATCCATTACTTGAACAACACCCGAATGTGCATTACATTATACCACACCCATTTCAGGACACTACTACATAGAGTCATTAATCTGTGAAAGGCAAGAACCAAGCATTACAAGTATCCAATAATCAGTTTGCCTCTATGAGGCAACTATAATGTGAAGGGTGAAAACAATATAAAATGTATCCAAAGAACTGCAAAGTTTTTCAGCAAATCTTGTAGTGTAGTGACTGGAAGACCCTCTAACAGAACCTTGCAGAAGACTATCTTTCTAGATAAATGGAAGCTGAAGTCAATGGAGGGCAGGGTAATTTCCAAACATAAGCATCCAATAGAGGGTAGAAAAGATCTTTTCTTTCTTATGTCTCCAACTAAATGCAGGAGCAGTTCTGCTACTATACTCAAAAATATCAGGCTATTCTTTCTGATCGCTAGTGTTCTTCCTTAACCAGTTAATCACAGTTACACACGCAAGCATAACCACAGGGAGGTTATCAGTTCCTTTGGGGTACCCTCTCCTGATTGAGGTTTTTCCCAGAATCTATAGCCAGAACATCTCCCAAGACCTCAGGGCACCCTTTCAACAATTACTTGAGATGGGCTGGGTTGGCTACTTGCTCCTACCAAGGCGTAATTGCTCCTTTGGTCTTTGATTTTTCTCAGGCATCATTATGCAATTACCATTACACTTCTAGCCTGAAGAGCTGGCCCCACGCACTCCTTAGAAGCACTGCCAAGTCTACTGCTGGTGTTAGTTCCTAGGCTGAGGCAGGCAGGATAACATGACCCTCTTCTAAGGACTAGAATTACTCTTTTTCTTTCTAAACTTGAAATCAAAATGTCTTTCCTACATTTACATCATTGCCAGTTACCCCTACAACCAGAATCTTACCACATTTTCAGAGCATGTTATTTTTCTCAGAATTGCATCTATCACAGGCAGGAAGGCAGGATGGATGCTACTTGTGTGGGTGTCGACTGAGGGCATGGTCATGCCTAGCATTTGGTGGGGTTACAATTCAACCTTCTGTACTATCTTTTCCCCATAATTTCTGAAATTAAGAAAATATATTTTAACTAATAGATAAAATATGTATTAATGGGATAATGTGATGTTTTAGCATATTGTAGAGTAGTTAAAACTGGGCTAAATGCTTGTAGATCCTTAAATACTATTTCTTTATAGCCAAACCTTTAATAAACACAATATTATCAAATTTGTTTCATCACGTTTTTGTTTTCTCTACTGCTGGGAATTAAAGTCAAGGCCTGCATGACAGTAAATTACTCACACTAGCCTTGAATGTACTCTGTAGCTCTCAAGATTGAACTTGAAGCCTTCCTGGCCCAACCTATCAAATGCTTGGAACGATAGAATAGCAACCACAAGGTCAGGCTTTTTCTACCAATTTTTAAATGCGTAACTCTTTTCATTTCAAAACATCTTGCTTTTTGAATACTTATTAGTAGATGCCAGGTTCTTTGGAATACTGGCCAATAAATTGTGTATCAACTTTGCTCAAAGAGTATTGATTGTTTGACTTTGAATCTTTTAATCAAGTCAGACAGAAGAATAGAAAAGGGGCACTGGGGGAGGTATCAAGAAAGAGACAACAGTAGCAAGTAGGGTTCACAGCACAGGTGTGTCCTGTAACTCATTCTTTGGCTTTTTAAGAAAACTGCAAATTCCCACCTCACCATGACACATATTTACCTATGTTGAGGGTTCTATCCAAGGTAAAAGTCCAGGATACTGCCCTTAAGAGAGTTACCATTTAACAACAGTCTATTTACCATAATATTTCTGGTTAGAACCACCCAGAACATGGAATTTGTCTTCCCTCCTCTTAGATCTCTAAATGAGATTTCAACTGTGTCATCTCCTAGGGGCCCTGATTTGTGATAAAAGTTACCACACAAGTTATGCAAATCTGACATGTCTCCTCAGTTTCACTTCCTCTATCAATCTGATCGTTTTTCTTTAAGAGAACAGATTGGGATACATGCTTCCAAAGCCCTTTGATGCTCTAATGTTAACTCTGTCAGTACACTACAGAAGTTGGCAAACTCTTAATCAAATCTCAGGTTGTCTTGGGTTGTGCAATCTCATTATAACGTATAACTTCTAGAAATTATGTCTTTCCACAGCTTCAATAAAGGCAGTCTCAGGCATAGTTGCAAACCAATGATCAGTGACAGATACTTATGATCATGGACACTTCTGTCTCACTTTCTGAAACATCATGGGATGATAGAAAGAACGCCAATTTGATGTCATAGAAAGTTGGGTTTGAGTTCCACATAACCATCTAGAAGTTCAATAACTTGGGGCAAATTACTTCAACTCACTGAAAGTCAATTTTCCTATTACATAGTTATTTAACGTTTTCTTGCTGTCACTTTGCTTATGACAAAAAAAGTGAGAAAACGTGTTGAAGCACATGAACAACTACCACATCAAAACACAACCAGGTAATGGCAATTCTGTTTTCAATTTTAATTTGTCTAAACTTGTCTCTCCATCGGTAAAAACTCTAAACTATTTTTTGACAAATCAAATTTGGATATTTAGATCTTCTCATAGTAAGATACAAATTATAAATCTAATAGAAAATAATATCAGCCCACAGATGAAACATGCAATTCAATCATTTCATTGGACACATATGATAACAGGGGTCTGATTCCACGGTTTTCTATTTTATAAGATCAAATTAGGTAATATGAATTCCAAATATACTCTGTTTACAACCATATAAATACATTTAAAAATCCTCACCTTTAATTTGAACTTTAAAAAAAAAAAAAACTATGGTAAGTGCTCCTAAGATACAGTCTCTACCTCAAACTGAGACCTAAATGATAAATATTGCCTCATGTTTTCAGGAAGATGTCCAAAAGCACCTCTCCCCTCCTTCACCCCAGGCACTTCCTTTTCTCATTATCTTTCTCACAGGGAAATTGTAATGCACAGGTCAGTGAGTCAAATATGGCTTCAGCTATAAAGAGACTACAGAGAGAAATCTCTGCATGGATATAATAGATTGTATTGACTTAAGAGACTGGGGTCTTCTGGGAAATGGTATTATAGACCCTCAAATCCAAAGTAGGTAAACTTTGGGGAAAGTTTGTTGTTGCTCTTTTACTACAGAATTAGAAGCACACAGATACCAATCCCAGAGTCACAAGCATTCTGCAGCTTTTGAAAGTGAAACTGCTTCTGTCCTGGTGCATAGCCTGGGGAAGGGGCAATGTTATCTATCAGTCTTTCTTGAGTTTCATATTCTCAAGCCTGTCTATGCATGCCCAAGTCCCTTTTCTCAGTGCTCATCCATTAACCATATCAAAACCTCATTCCTTAGCACTTGAAAGGTAGATCATAATAGAGAATTTAGATATCTCAGGCAATTTAAATAAAATAAATAATTCCTTTAATCAAATTATGGACCTTTCACATTGTGAGACAAAGTAAAACAACAACAACAAACAAACAAACAAACAAACAAAAAACAATCCTAAATAATATTCCCTTTCAGCACAGAAGGAAGCTAAAAGGTGCGTAGTTTGTAATTAATGGAATGCTGGTTTCAAATATTTGTATGATCATCTTTAGTGACTACAGAATAAAATAAAACTTTCAAAGAATTTATTTTTCCTGAGAAACTATGGATTCAGAAAAAAAAGTAAGATAAAATTAAATACCTATAATCCTCTAGATAAAAAAAGTTTAGCTATTTCTAATAGAAATAGAAATAGAAATAGATCTAGAAAGACTGGTCTCCCAGAAGACACAACTTTGTCCACAAGAGGCAGCTCTACAAACTTACATTACTCAATAAGCCAAGCATCCTGTCCTGAGATTTAAGAAATGGGAAAACAGATCTGAAAGGAAAAATATGGAGGCTCAAACTTAGAAATATGTGTATATGGATTCTAGTGGTTTGAATGAGAACAGTCCCCACCAACTCTATTATTCAAATACTTAGTCCCCAGTTGGTGGCACTCTGTTTGGGGAGAAGTAGGAGATATGGCCTTGTTAAAGGAAATGCTTCTTCAGAGGCAGGATTTGAGAGTTTAAAGCCTTGAGCCACTTCCAGTTTGATCTCTTTGCTCTGTGCTTGTGTTGGAAGAGAGACGCTCTCAGCTTCCTGCTTCTACCACAATGCCTATGGCATGCTGTTTTGCCACCCAACCATAACGACCTGTTACCCTTCAGGAACCAAAAGCCAAAATAAACTCTTCTATAAGTTGCCTTGGTCATGGTGTTTTATCACAACAATAGAGAAGTAACCAATACATGCATAGCAGAATAAACGAATACTTGTGTGTTCTCAAATTGCTAGGATGAAATGTTGGCTGCTACAACTGTCATCTTCTCAGTTCTAAGGAAGGATCTGCCCATTGCCAATATTCAGAAATATTCCTGAGGCCTTGTTTATTCATACCTATAGAGCTCTGATTTATTACTATTCTTTCAAAGATGGAATGAAAATGGTATAAATGCCTTTACCCTTACCAGTATTTACATTTTAGTAGATAAAAGCAAGGATCTGATCTTTAGTTCCTTTATTTCTTTCAAGGAAGTAGAACATATAAGTTTCATTCCCTCCAGTCATTAACAAGACCTATGTGATGACAAAAAAAAAATTTTAATGAAACTAGTCAAGAAGAAAAGTGAATATTTTGATTTCTTAAAAAATGACTTTCGTACATATCTTATAGATAAATGGTATTTAGAAAACTTTGTAAGAAAAAAAAATAAGATATTTCATAGTCTAGAAGGCATGCAGAGAGAAGCTTTTCAATGTTTTAGGAAAAGTTTTCACACTTCTAAATTTCTTCATAACATCAATCAAATATTGTGAGAAAATAAAGACACCGTTTATACAAAAGTGCACAGAAAGTTTAGCTCCTGCATACCTTTTTCGAGGAAGTAATTTGAAGATACACTGCAACAAAGTGTGAAATCTACGAAAGAGCCTGAAGCTATTCACAATTTCTGGGAAAGACTCAAAGTCCAATAAAAATAAATCAGAGGTTGACAGCAGTGTAGACATCCCATAAAGCAAAGCTTCTGAATTACAACAGCAACTTTTTCCAGCAGAAGAAAGGAACTGATCCCATTCAATAGATGCACAAGACGCTGTAAAATGCTAACATGGAACAGAAGGCTGCATTTCATAGCAAGCAACTAAAAGTTTAAGAAAAAGAAGAGCCACTCAAAAAAGGTGATGCTGAAAGCTGAGATGTGGCATGGCTAATGTACTGGAAAGACTGTAGAGTCCCAAAATAAGACCCCGATGCAGGGCTGAAGAAATATTCAGTGGTTAAGAGAACTCCATGCTCTTCCAGAGGCTAGAGGTTCCTAGCACCCACATAGGGCAACTCATGACCACCTGTACCTGTAACTCCTGGGGTATGCAACACTTCGGTCTTCCTTGAGCATTTGCTTTCTTGTGCACATACCCACACATAAATACAAACACATACTGTCATTATACACACACACATATACAAACACACATTCACATGCAAACACACATACACACACAGAAGCATAATTTCAAAATAATAACAATAGACAATTTCAAAGACCATGATTCATCAAGAAGCACACAGAAAACAAGAGACAGAACAGTCTTTTAATGTCCATAGTGAGCAGTATTTACCAAAGCAGATGATGTAAATTTAACTTTGAAGATGAGTAGTTTTTCATTGTATAGAATTTATCTTCAAAGCAACTTCATCTATCACAAGACCTCTCCACAAATTAGGTCCCATATTTAGACCTTAAATAACAAGCAAGAAACAGCAGGTATGTGATGGTGTCACTGTTGGAATAAAGCTATAAATTGTGATTTGGTTATAAGTTCTTCGTTTAGGTGTCACTATTAAGTAAGTTGAGAAAGTTACTTGTGAACAGGTACCTCCCACAATGCAAGTAGCTAGCTGACCCTGTGGCTCCATAAAACACCATCGCTTCTATTTTCTCATTAGAATGCCCTGATGTTGTAGGTTAAACTCTCAATTAATGTGATTACAGATAAGCCTCCTGGGTCCTGCTGCCAGAACTGTAGTCACATTGTTCCTGTCTCCAACAACTGCTGAAACAACACTCAGTCAAGTCTTGCAGATCCCCAGAACATGCCATATGCTGCTAGGTGCAACAGTGGGTTAAAAGAAATGCCTTCTTCCCTCTGCTGATTACAAGGATAATAATAATCCCATTACTATCTAGACTGGGTGAGTCTCATATATTTCCACAGTAGTATTTATTCAAAACAAGAATGTAATTTTGCCTCAGAAATTTGAAATTAGCTTTTATTTTGCTAGCAAAGTTCAAAAGGCTTAGCCATACTCATTGAGCAGAACACTAGCACTCTCAACAATGCATTAAGAAATTGTAGGAATTTCAGAGAGGCCATCAGTGAGTAGAAATAGCAGTTCCCTTGTGAGGCCATTGGAGACTGCAGTGATTCTACACTAACTTCCTGACCTACAAATAAGGATGCTGTTTTCCAACCAATACTTGGAGGATACCATCTACAAATGTGAGCATGTGGGACTTCAGGGACAGAGGGAAGGCAGGAGAACAGTAGCAGTATATGTGGTCACATCAGTTAATCCGTGTCAAGCCTGATTCCACCCCTTACTTAGTGTGTGGCTTAGGCAGTTACACAAGAATTCTGAGCCTCACTTTCTTCTTCTATACAATGGAAAATGATAATGTCCAAAGCACAAACGATAACTCAAGGTTTCTGACATGGGAAGTCTCCTCATAGGCTGGTGGCTTTCTGTCTTCACAGATGTCTTATGCATCACTTGTAAGCTAATAAGCCCTGCTGACAAGCATAGTACACTGGTTGCATTAGCAAGTCTAACACAGCTACTTTCCTTTTCATTTCATGAGGTATCTCACATTCCCCTCCTAATTAAAACAAAATATTACCTTAAGTGAATTATCCTAGGCTCAGAAAGACAAATGCCACATGCTGTCTGTCATATGTGGATCACTGGTTCATAAGTTTAAATATATATATTTACATGATAACAAGTGTTGGCAGAAACCATGACACAGAAACAAAGAGGATTTAAGAGAGAGAGGGTGACAGAATCTATATGATATGATAAGAGAAAGGAGAATTGTTAGGTCTCTTAGTCACTAGTCTTGTTGCTGGCATAACTTAATATAGCAAAAGCTACTTAGGGGACAGTTTACTTTGAGTCTCCGTTTCAGAGTACCATCCATGGTAGCCAGGAAGTTTGAGAGGCAGAAGCTTGAGACAGCTGGTCAAATTTCATTTGTTATTAGTAAGCAGAGGGTGATGAACACTTGTGCTAGTTCACTTTCATCTTTTCATTCAGTCTGAGACCTCAGCCCATGGAATGAGTTGTCTACAGTAGACTGAGTCTTCCCCCCCTGTCTCAGTTAGGGTTTCTGTTGCTGTGAGCAGACACCATGACCAAGGCAACTCTTATAAAGTACAACATTTAACTGGGGTTGGCTTACAGATTCTGAGATTCAGTCCATTATCATCATGGCAGGAAGCATGGCAGCATTCAGGCAGGCATAGGGCTGAAGGAGCTGAGAAGTCTACATCCTATTCTGAGGGCAACCAGGAGAAGACTGTCTTCAGGATAGCTAGGAGAAGGATCTCAAAGAACACCCTCAAAGTGAAACACTTCCTCCAGCAAGATATCACTTACTCCAACAAGGCCACACCTCCTAATAGTGCCACTCCCTGAGCCAAGTATATTCAAATCACCACACCACCTCAATTAACATAATCGAGACAGTCTCTCACAGGCTTGTCCAGAGGCTCCTAGGTGACTCCAGATATACAAGCTGACCATTAAAATTAACCATCACATCTAGGATGCAATGGGAAAGGGTAACAGGAGAGAAAAGAGAATAATGGGCCAGGGAACAGCTTGAGTACTGAATGAGAACACTTTGTTTTCACTATTTCCTCAGTACACTACGGACATAGTATTTATACTGTATTTATTATTGTAAGAAAGTCACAGGAAGAAAATGACCAAGTGTAGTTGAGCTAGGGCCTTAGAAAGAGCTTGGTGTAGTTAGGGACCTGCTGAGTGCCATGCAGAGGTGAGACATGCCTTATAGCTGATCTACTGGAGAATGAAATTGAGCAGGAGCCCTTGACCTGAGTCATCTCTGTCCATCCACCACCATGGAACTCTTAAGCCTCTCAACTCTCCTCTGCAGCTAATTGTCTCAGAGGCCACACTTCATCAATGTCCATGAAGGTCTGGAACCATTGGCCTGTTCAGATACTGACATCACTGTGGACTTAGAAATTCTGCTTTTAAAATGTTTCTTATAAAAGTTTTTCATCAGAGCTGAGAATGGGAATAGAGCATAGTGTCTGAGCACCACATCCAGTTCATCTCAACTCTTTGCCTTGCTCTCGTAGCCTATTCACCCATCCATCATCTGGCCGGTCACCATTCTAAACACCTTCCACCATGGCCACCTCAGCAAGTTCCCACTTAAACAAAGGCATCAAGCAAAAGTTTTTCATCTGCCTGCCATGTTATGTTGAGGGTGAAAGAATCATGCCCCTGTTTAATTACATGTTTTGATAAACTTCTGAATATTTTCTATTTATTGAAGGTCCCTTGAAAAATCATCTTTTTCCCCCCTTCTTTTCCTTTAAATGTCATGGCCAAGAATTATTTCCTGGTGGCTTATCAGGCGAGCTCAGATCACCGGTCCATTTAATGCCGCTTCACTTCACTTTTTGTGCCAGGGACAAGGTTCAGTAAGAGCACATCATGGCAGCCCCTCCCTGACCAGTTGGCTGATCACTCTTTCATGGCCAGACAGCAGGGAGAGGGAGCAGTAACAAAGCAACACACTCTTCCACTAACAAGGAAGGGATCTTAATCCAAAAAGAACAAATAGGCCTCAGCCATGAAACTCATGAAGCTGAAATTCTAAATTGAAAAAGCCATATTTGTCTGTAGACACTCCAAAAGATCTGAGGGTCAGTCCACCTGACATACTAAAAAGGACAACAATAGGAAACTGTGTTTCATGGGGCCAGTTTTCCACCACCTTGCAATAATCTTTCCTCACAAAGCCTCTGCATTGTCTCCTACAGTTCTCGCACGGCCCACACATATGACGATATGATGGGAAAAATAGATTTTGCCTACTTCTTTCATGATTGTTTCCCTAGAACTCATAATAGTATGTCACAAAGTCATATTTTATGTTGTTATAAGAATATATGATATTCCCTTGAAAGCAGAATTGAAGATAAAAAGTACAATGCACTTGGGCTGTGACTACCTCAGTGATAGGCCACTAACCTATGTATGAAGTCCTGGGTTCAGTCTTCAATGCTGCAAAAACACAAGCAACAGCCACGAACCCCTGACCATGTAGCATACTTATGTCAGGGAATATTTTCTGGGGTTGGGAAGGTGGCTCAGTGGGTAATGTAGTTGCCTGGCAAGCGTGAGGACCTGAATTCAAATCCTCAAAAGCTCTCAATGCCCTGTGTTAGGTCATACATTTATAATCACAGTGATCACACAGAAAGATAGGAGGGAAGCCAAGGCAGAAGACTCTCCTGAAGCTAGACTGATATACGCAACATGAACAGTAAGCAAAAGACTCTGTCTCAAAGCAAGATAGGAAGTTAGGACTGACAGTTAAGGATGTCCTCTAACTTCGATATACATACTGAAGCAAGACACACCATCACCCATACACATGCATTCAACACCACACAGGTAGATTTTTTTGTATTTTTAAAATGAAATATTATTCAATAGCCATGACATTGTTTTTCCTTCAGCAGAGCCCAAATTACTTCATACCTGCCTCTCTTGTTCTCTGGAAAGATCATATTATAGAAGGTGGACCAGGCTATTCCTATAATTGTCAGCAGTCATATATGGTAAGAGCCATACAGTACAATTCTTACTCCCATGGTAGAATGGAGCAAAAAGACATATATAGAAGGCACTGCCAACATATCTTAGCTGATATAGCAGCCCTATAAAGATCATACTGTGAACAAGAAGGGTGTAGCCTTTTGAGAGTAATGAAACCCATCACATTGAATGCTAACTCAAAAACTTAAGTAAGTAAATAGAAACCCTGTCAGGTATAACATCATTGAAAATGGAGAGCATCACGCCGGGCGGTGGTGGCGCACGCCTTTAATCCCAGCACTTGGGAGGCAGAGGCAGGCGGATTTCTGAGTTCGAGGCCAGCCTGGTCTACAGAGTGAGTTCCAGGACAGCCCGGGCTACACAGAGAAACCCTGTCTTGAAAAACCAAAAAAAAAAAAAAAAAAAAAAAAGAAAGAAAGAAAATGGAGAGCATCATGGTAAGAGAAACAAGCTGGTCTCACAAAGGTAATTATATGTTTAACTCATACACAGATTCATTATTACACTCATTTTTCATGTGTATATGTTTTACAGTCACGCACTCCACAGAGAGATACTAGATCTTGAGTTCAGACTTCATCTTGGAGAACCTGACCAAAGGTTGAACTCCAGTTAACTAACAAGCTGGCACCTAGGACCAGTTTCTAGGTTACTCCCCCCAAATCCTCTATCTCCAGGTTACAAACCTGCCCTGGGCACTTCACTTCCTAACAACCACCAATCAGAAGGAAAACAGAAGTTAAGTTTATGGTTTGTCTCCCAGCACCAGCCAATTATGTTAAAGGGCAACAAAATTACATAAAAGCCCCCCAATCAGCTGTGCGCCAGGCTAGAAACCTCCTCCCTTGCTTAACATTTTCTATAAAACCTTGTCCCGCTGAGAGCTTGAGGCTTCACCCTCCGTCTCTGCTGCATCAAGAGATGGCAGCGTGGCCCAAGCTCAGCTTGTAATAAAGAGATCCTAGTGTGATTACATCGGAATCAGCTGCTTGGTGTTCTTTCGGGACTTGTGAACGCTGAACCGGCACATCTACAGTACATGTGGACATGTGGAGTCAGTTCTCTTCTTCAGCATACGGGTTCCAGATCAAAATCAGATCCTCCCACTTAGCAGCAAGCATCTGGACCCACAAAGATATTTCACCAGTCCCAGAATCTCAAACCTTTACAAGTCATCCAAATAGGACAGAGACTGTTAGAGAAGAAGAATGGGATAAGTGGGAGGGGAAGGGGTCAAGAAATAGGAGTAGGGATTGAATATGATCAATGTACATGATATAAATACGTGGCATCACAATAAAGCCCATTATTTCGTAGCATTAATACAAACTGGCTTTTGTAAAAGAAAGGTGTGCCACCTATCTTTAACAATTCAAAAATTTTAAATCTTTACATCTATGCAGACTCACATAAGTAAAATTTAAGTATGAAGTATAAAAGTATTTTATTCAACTGATGTAATTATCTTATCAGAGGATTACTGCTGGATTAACTCACCTTTTATAGTTCTTTATGGATTCTGGTTGGCTGGCTCAACTCAGATGGTCTGGTTCAAACTCTTCTCCGAACTGACACAATCTGGCTTCTCTCAGTTTTTCACTGATTTGATCTGTGTGGCCTCAAATTAACTCTGGCAATTCATTCTAATCTTTTGTCTCCTTATTATTCTCTAGCTTCAATTACTTCTGCTGACCTGACTGAACTGCATGAACTCTGAAATAAACTCAATTCCACTGCACTCACTGCGCTGACTCCCAATCAACTGAACTCCACTGCCCTGCCCTCCCTCAATTCAAACATTCTACAAACTATTCAATTCAATTATGTTTATACAAACTAATTTTACCTTCTTTGTTTGGGATCAAGTTATAGTCCAGTCACAGGAATTAAAGGTGTGCCATTCCAGCCAGATCACACAGACTTAGAAGGTCTTTGGATGTGATCCCTTGCCACAGCAGCCTTATTGCATCGATAGCTCTCCCCAAACAAATATTAGTTTACTTAGTTTTTTTAAATGGGAGGAGCTGAAGAGATGATTCAGTGGGCAAAGTCTTAGCTGTGCAAGCATGAGTGCCCGAGTTCAATCCCAGCACCCATATGAAAGCCCAGGAGAGTAATACAAGCCTCTAAACCCAGGGATGGAGAGGCAAAGACAGGAGAAAGCCTGAAGAGTGATGGCTAACTGCAAGCTCAAGGTTCTGTGAGAACTTGTCTCAAAAAATAAAAGCACAGTTGAGAAATATCCCTTATGTTTATCTTTGGCATCCATAGGCCCACAAACATGTTTGTACATTCATAAACATACACATATATGTGCTCAGGCACGCAGAAAGGCTCAGAGTTTGAAAACGTGAACATAAAATGAATCCCCTGATCTATCTGTCATGTCCCATTTAAATGTGGTATTTGTGAAATAATTACAACAGAGCATTAAAAGTAAGAAAAAATATGTTTATGTTACCCAGGGAAGAACCTAATACTGTAATTCTCTGCATCTCTCTCTGTCTCTCTTTCTCTCTGTCTCTCTCTGTCTCTCTTTCTTTAAAATATTTATTTATTTATTTATTTATTTAATGTATGTGAGTACAGTGTAACTCTCTTCAAACACACCAGAAGAAGGTATCAGATTCCATTACAGATGGTTGTGAGTCACTATGTGGTTCCTGGGAATTGAACTCAGCACCTCTGGAAGAGCAGTCAGTGCTCTTAATCAGTAAGCCATCTCTCCAGTGTCTTTCACGGTATTAAACTACCCCCAAAGCTTATATTTATCCCATAGATAAGTACATCTCTCAACCATCATCAGAAATGTCTGGGGGCTTGTTTGTATTATTGTATTGTTTTGTTTTTTCAATAGATGAAGATTAACACAGGGATGAACAACTGACCAGGGTGCAGAGAAGAAGACACCATACGGTGCTCAGCTCTGACTGGGAAATCTATATCACAGCCCTCCTCTCAAGGCTCAGAGATCACTGAGAAATAATGAGTAGAAGTGTTAGAAGAGCCAGATGGAGTAAATGTCTGTATGAAAACAGAATTTGCCAGACATGACACCACAGTTCTATACATGAACTCATAGCAGCTATGACTACAAACATAGGACAAAGCCACCAAGATCCCAGCACCGGTTCATGAAGTCCCATCCCTAGCTGAGGGTTATTGGCAATTGATGGTTGCTGGGGGAGGGAAAGTCAGTTTTCTTAGATGGCTACCCATGCTCCAATAAGTGGTCCTGCGCTCATTCACATACACGCATAGAGTAAGTGGTCTCAATGAGGTTTTTAAAAGTGTACATGAAGGTGGGAGTGAAAATGGTGGTGTTAGGGGATAGAGGAGGAAGTAGAAGGCAGGTAATAGAGGGATGAATTCATTAAAACATTATATATTTTAATTCTGATGAAAAATGAGAAGGAAGAAATAAAATGTTACTTATAGATAACATTTTTGTCTCTGTAGAAAAAAATCACAGAGAAAAAAATGGAAATACATGTTTGTGTATGTGTGTATACATTATATATATATGTGTGTGTGTGTGTGTGTGTGTGTGTGTGTGTGTGGGTGTGTGTGTGATGTATGTGTATGTATATGTATGTGTATATATGCATGTTTGTCTATATGTATGTGTGTATGTAAACGTGTGTATGTATATGTGTATGTATATAAGTATGTATATATGGATGTATATATATATGTGTATATATATGTATATATGTATATGTGTATATGTATACACATGTATATGTATATAATCTATTATGATGAATGGAGACAGAGAATCAGAAGCATGTGATCCTACTCTCATATGTCACAAATATGTTATCAAATGATTTTTAAGCTTAATTTCTAGGTTTTACTTGGAAACTATTAGAACCCTGAAAATCGGTGCAAAATCATAAAGAAAAATGTCCACGCTTTCCCTTCCCACACACAGTTACACACAACATGGGAGTGTAGCAAGAAGCTGTCAATGGCTCACTATGTCTGTTTACCCCATTGAGCTCCTCCTGGGCCTTCCTGGGTTTGTTATGCTCTGAAATATGGAGCATTAATGACCTTTACAAAAGTGCCAACACATGTCTGGAGGTGGCTACTTGCTTTGCTCACTATTAAAAAAGGGTGTTAATAGGCTCCAAAGGGGGGCCCTAGTAAGGAGAAACAGTACTTTCAGTCTTTATTAACTGGCTGCTATCTTGTAGGGGGCTCCAAAGTAGTGAGCCCTCAATTTGGAGAAAGGCTACATCAAGAACAAGGGAGAGAGGCACTAATGGGGTCCTTTTACAATTTGAATTAGATGTGTGACCTTGTAAAACCTGATTAACTATTGTATTTTCATCTCCCCCTGTTGACAATTGGTTTGTTAAGTGGCTTCTCTTAATAGCGAAATGAGTGTCACAGAGAGGGTGCTGCTGGAAGCCAGCCTCTGCAATTTCCCTGGGATGGCAGATCCTTTCTAGCTGATTGTGGTCCATAGATTAAAAAAAAAAAAAAAGATCTAAAATTAGAAACCAAAAATAGAGACATTCTCGCTTATTACAACAGCCCTGTCTCTTCCATCCTTGTGACTAGTTTTCCAGGAATCTTTCAAAGCGTTTAGCTGAGAAGAGTAATAAGATCCTGGGTTATTTTTGTTGGGGTTGTTTTTCCACCTCTCAGAATTGCATTGCGGATAATGTCTGGCTTGATTAACAATTAACTCCAAATTGCTGAGCTGCCACATTAGTACAGCTACAATACAGCTGAGCTTGCCCTGCCTCACCACATAACTGAGAAATGGTGAATCAGACATTCCATTGATCCACCTATTCAACACAATCCTTCTCCTAGAGGTGATAATTTTGGGGTGAAATATATCTATTCTCAACCATGGACAGCAACACCCACTGTCAGTCAGATTTACCCTGTGATGTATTTAACATTAAACTTGCCCTTTTTGTTTTTTTGTTTTATTGTTTTTTCTAAACCACATTCTCAATGCTTACTTGGAGGGTGTTTCCCAGCTCAATTCTAGTCAGGACCAGAACTGGAGGCACTAAAATATCCTGGGAAAAACTAGTCTCCTGCTACATCTGGTCAAGACTGGAACTAGTACATTACATATCTCACTAGAGAGTATGTTCCCATGACAAATGTAACCCAGAAAAGTGTTGGACCCAGTTAGACCAATGGAAGCCAGTGTGGCCCCAACTGACCCCAAGGAGTTAGAAGTTAGAGCTTCAGGAAGAAACTGACTCTCTCCTCCACTCACAGCTTTTACAGAAGTAAAATGAGGGCCAAAAACATTCGGACAGCATTGGAAAAGGGTGTCCCAAAGAAGCAAGTCACAAGCAATGATCCTTAAGCTGACTTGGCGATAGGATAAGGAAAGAAAGCCACTCTTCCACACTTCTGTAGTTTGCTTGCACACTTAATTACTACACTCAAGAACTTCGACGGAGAAGGAGACATGGAAAAAAGAATATGGAGAATTCTGAGAGACCTATTATACTTGGATTTTCTGGAATGCAGCTTTGTGGGAAGTAAAAAAAAAAATCATTTTAGGAGAGAAGATTGTTTGCCAATAAAAGTACTTGCATGGCAAATGTAGGGACCTAAATTTGAATCATCAGGACACATATTAACCCCTGAGTATGCTAGTTTCTATGTTTGATTCTAGGACTTCTTCACTTAGACAGCAGAACCCCTCAGAGCTTGAGGTTTAGCTAACCCATGTGCCAAATGGCAAACAAGAGAAAACATTCTCAAAGACAGTGCGGGTGGGGAGCATGATTAGGACTTACACATAGAGTTGTCCTGTGATCTCCAGGTATATGCCAGTGCCATGACAGGCACCCACATACGTTCCAACACACAGGCACATGCACAGTGAGATTCAGATGAAAGAAAGCCCATAGTATACCAAATACAGTGCCTGACAGAGGTATAACACCAATGCCCAGCTATGGCTTTGAACTCCAGCCTCTTTATGATACCATACAGTGATACAATACCTCCCCACAAAGATTTCCATGTTCTGCGGTCTGAAGTCAATAGTTGAACATTAGCTGGTTCAGGGAAACTATAACAATAATATAAGAAGTGCTTTCTATTTTGCAGGTACACTGTGCTAGGTGCCTCCTGGGTTTTCATCTCACTCCTGCCTCCTACTTAGAAAAACAATGAACTGAAACTCAAGGAAGTAAGCAATTGTTACTTCATAAGTTACATATCTTAGGGACATCGATCAATATGAACTAAGCCTTTTCGCTTAGTGGTCTTTGTATGTTCCACATGACCTGTCTGAAGAACTGTCAGAGAGAAATGGCATTAAAAAAAAAAATGTTGCCAAAATCTCCAAACTCCTGGTCAGCCTGAAATCTTGTAGGCAGAAGATGAAACTGGTCCAAGGGGTGGGACACACATGAGAAGTGATGGAAAGAATATGGTCTTTCTGGGCAGTATTTTAGTACTTGAAGCAGTCAGAGAAAGCCCCAGACAGAAACATGGCAACATGTACCAGCTGGTGTTCTGCAAGATACCTCTATGATCTCCTGGTGGACATTATGTGGTCTTCATCTGTGGATGATGATTTTTATATGCCTTTGTCTTTAAGGTTGTTTTATCTTACATGGCGGTCTCACCTAATTAAATCATATTCAGTTTGAGATTATATAGAAATGGCTTTAAAAAAAAGACCTCAGGGTAAACAGGTTCTTCTGGATGAAAAATCAAATTTAGCTACCAATAAACTCAATTCAATGAAAAATGGAAACCAGAAACCAGACGCCCTGGTTCTATGGCGTGTATGCTAATGTGCCAAGCATATCTGATGCATTAGTGCAAAATGTTTGGCATATTTCAGATGCAAAACCATGTCTTAGAAGTAAATAGGAAAACAAATCAAAGAAGTAAATGGCAAATGGACATTGTTCGTCTTGCAATCTGTACTTAAAAGAATGAGACTCCTCTGAAGTTTAAACAATCAGTTAACTGTTAGAGAAACAAAGCCATCAATTGTAGATGTCCTTCAATTAGAGAGGTCCGGGTATTGTGATGTGTCTCTTCTGTTCCAATATCTAAAAAGGTGGAAAACTGAGAAATAAAAGAGGATTAGAAGGTATCTGAAAAGAGATGCCAGGAAAGGGAGCCTTACATGGGGATATTTTTGCTTCCAGCGATAGATGTGTTCCACGCTTTCTCCTAACAACCTTGACCTGCTTTTCCTGGCTCAGCAGAAGCAGCTGTGTCACATCAGCTTAGCATCTGCTTGTCACTCTATCCGTGCAAACCTGACTCCTCCTCCCTGTGCCCTTAGCACCCAGGATAGTGACTGGGTTGACTGAGCAGCCTGAAGTACAGGAAAAGCAATCCATTCTTAGGGGAAAGTGGGTAGGACCAAGGATGAAGAGCCCACCAGAACATAGTCCCTTCATTGTCCAATGATCACAAGTCGAAAGAATAATTGTCAAGCAGCACAAGGAGCAGATTGTTCTCAAGTTGCAGAATTAATGAGTTATTGAATCATAAAAAGATTCATACTTCCACATACCTCAATAAATATGTGATGGTCTGTCCGTTCTCAGAGGGCTTCACTGCCCTTATGATGCTGTATGTTATTCATGTATTGCCAACTTCAAATCAGCTCATAGAAGGCATGAGACTACAAGTGTAGAGGCTTTGAGTGAGAGTCCTTAGCCTAGGGTTCAAATTTTGGATCTGAAATGAACTGGATATGCAACCTTGAGTAACATATTCAGATTCAATACTGTCCTTGTGATCTTGGGAGTAAATGACATAATAGAAAGTCATTGAGTGAACTCAACCTGCTGTTAAAGGTCGGAAATAATCCTACCTACTCAGAAAATTAAGGCAGGAGAATCATAAGTCCAAGGCCAGCCTAGGCAACTTAGTGAGACCCTATATGAAAATAAAGATTAAAAAGAGGACTAGGAGATAGCCCAGTATATCCAAGACACAAGCCAGCATTGGAAGGCTAGACAAGTAAATCCTAGGAACACACTGGCCAGACACTCAGGCTGAAATGATAAACTACCAGTTCAAAAGAGTGACCCTGTCTCATGGCAGTAAAGCCAAGAGCGATAGAAGCAGATAGCCAATGTCCTCTATCCTCTCTCTCCCCTCTCTCTCTCTCTCTCTCTCTCTCTCTCTTTTTCTTCCTCCCCTCTCCTCCCTCCCTTCCCTTTCTTCCTTCCTCCCTCCCCCTCTCCCTCTCTCCCTTTCCTCCTTCTGCCCTCCCTTCCTCCCTCCCTTCTTTTTCTCCCTCCCTCTCTCTCTCTCTCTGACCCTCTGTCCTTTTGTTCTCTGTTTCTCTCTCCCTCTCCTTCTCCTGCTCACTCTCTTTTCCTAATGCCCACACATACTCACACATACACTCGTGAAAAAGAAAATTTTTACTCAAGAGATTTAAAGAGCAAAGATGAGGCAAACATTTTATTTCCTTGCTAATATAGACTGCAGTGAAGTAGAAAAGGGAACAACATGGCAATGGCTAGTTGCTAGTAGCACGTTCAGGAAAGGGGGCACACATGTAGAAGAATATGGCCATGATCTCAATAGAAGTAGAAGAGTCTCTGATTAGAAAGTCAGCCAAAATTGCTTCCAAAGATTGAGTCATAGAACCTGACCCTCAGAAAGGAACACAGTGGTTGAGTGCTCTAAATTGGCATTAAAAGAATAATTTATTTTGGAAATAGTTTCTGAGCAGAAAAGAGAACTCAGATGAAAGCAAAGACAGCTACAAGGAGGATGAGTCAGGTGCCACTGAGCTCTGCCTTCTCTTCTTCTCCTTTACATTTATAAGACAGCTTGCCACATAGAGGCTATCTGAGCTGGCTTAAATATACTCACAAATGAACCATTCTAGCCAAAACCAGCCCCCATTTACTTATCTTTTCTTTCCCTTAAACTTTCTACTGGGGAACAGAAAGTTTTATGGGCTTACAAAGATAGACCTGGCAATCACTGAATCACTTGACAAACCTATCTGAATGCATGTCAGTGGCACTCTACAGATATTGGAGACACAGTGTACCTCGAAACCACTTTAAAGCACAGAATAGAATGGCAAGTGTGATGATTGCAAACGTTTGGCTTGCTTGTTTTAAAACAATTATCTATCTATTTAAGATCCATTAGCTTCATAGCCATTGCTAATCTACCACCAAAAATCAATGTTCATTTGTTATTTTTAATTAATTTTATTATTTGATATTTTATTTATGTTTCAGATGTTATCCCCTTTCCCCATCCCCCCTCCTCCTGCTTCTATGAGGATGTTTTCCCAACTTCCCACCCACTCCCACCTCCCTGCCCTTGAATTCCCCCACACTGGGGCATCCAGCCTTCAGAGGACCAAGGACCTCCTTTCCCATCTATGCCTAACAAGGCCCTCCTCCTGTACATATACAGCTGGGGCGATGGGTTCCTTCCTATGTGCTCCCAGGCTGGTGATTTAGATCCTGGGAGCTCTGGTTGGTTGGTATTGTTGCTCTCCCCATGGGGCCTCAAACCCTTTCAGCTCCTTCAGTCTTCTTTCTAACCGCTCCATTGGGTACCTTGTGATCAGTTCAATGGTGAGCTGTGAGCATCCACCTTTGTATATGTCAGGCTCTGGTAGACCTTTAAGGAGAGTTATATCAGGCTCCTGTCAGCATGCACTTCCTGGCATTCACATCAGCCCAATCATAAAAGAACACACATGGTATGCACTCACTGATAAGTGGATATTAGCCCAGAAGCTCGAAATACCCAAGATACAACTCACAGACCACGTGAAGTTCATGAAGAAGGAAGACCAAAAAGTGTGGGTGCTTCAGTCCTTCTTAGAAGGGGAAGTAAATATTCATGGGGAGGAGTGGGACAGAAACTGAAGGAGAGGCCGTCCGGAGACTGCTCCACCTGGGTATCCATCCCATGCACGTTTAAGTCAACACTAACACTGCTACACTGTCCTGCCCCTTTTGTTTGTGAACGCTACTGTTTTAGGTCCACACATGTTCAGGAACAGAGATGTTTGGATATACTTCTGCTTCTCAGTTTTCTATGTTTCATTACCTTCTCACACATCATTCTCCTGAATGAATTGCTTAGGTCATTTCTACCTTACAGTTGAGCATAATCAAGATGACCAAAAGGAAAATGTAGAACCTTGAGGCTTCCTAGCCAAGCCTCGCTCACTATGTCAACTCTTTTGAAACTCATTATTAGTTACACAATATTTAAAAAATCATAAGAATAAACCTTTAAAACCAATCCTCTCAGTCCATCTTGCTCTGTATGAGAAATGCACTTTGGAGGCAGAGGCAGGGGTTCTGTACACGTCCTTACCCTCCTTACCTGCATTGGTTCCGTAGGCATCTTGGAGTTTGTCCTCGGTGATCCCTGCTGTAGAAGCCATGGCACTAGAGCAGCATCACTGTGCAGTCAGAGAAGTATGGGAATCAAGTGTCCATAGCAACTTGGACAGTAAGGATGCTGTTGAAACTTAGCACCAATGTCTTGGGGTTGGAGAATTCAAAACCAGAAAAGTAAGAAGACAGGACAATTTTATGAATACATGACATACTATAGATCAAACATGCTTCTGAAACAGAAGGCAAACCTGACATACCCCATCAGAGAAGCAAGCAGTTTACCGTCTTTTGTCATCCTAAAGCCACTGTTTTTGTTTCTTTTTTTTTTTTTAAGAATACAGGTATTTTTATTGGTTATTTTATTTATATCCATTTCAAATGTTATGCCCTTTCTCAGTTAAGCCCATATACCATCCCCATCTACCCTGCTTCTATGAGGGTGCTTCCCCACCCACTCACCCCCTCCTGCCTCAGCACCCTAGCATTCTCCTATGCTGGGTCACTGAGCCTCCACAGAACCAACAGGATCTCCCCCCATTGATGCTAGATAAGAAAAACTTCTGCTACATATGCAGCTGTAGCCATGGGTCCCTCCATGTGTCTGTACTCTTTGATTGGTGGTTTAGTCCCTGGGAGCTTTGGAGGGTCTGGTTGGTTGATATTGTTGTCCTTCCTGTGGTGTTGTTAACCCCTTCCGCTCCTTCAGTCCTTCCCCTAACTAAACCTTTTTAAGGAGAACTGAACACTGTAAAAAGATTTTCCCACTTACTTGCAACAGTTGTACCTAACGCTACTACTCATAAGCCTTCATAAATGGTGAGGATCCCAAGGAAAGATTTTCAAAGAAGTAGTTCCTGGAGAAATGGCCAAGAGATTAAGAGCACTTTCTCTTTCAGAGGACCTGAGTTTGGATGCCAAGATCCTCATCAGGCAGTTCGCGATCTTGTGTAACTCGAACTTTAGGGGTTCTGGTACTTTCTTCTGTCTTCTACTGACAACTACCCACATGCTCATGCATGAACCTATATACACATATACATAAGGAAGAACAAAAATAAATCTCTTTTTAAACTCTTCAATCACAAGGCTGATTAAGGTGAAGCTTCAATCCACTTCCTTGCTGTTCCATAAGAATCTTAAGAACCTTAGAAATAGATGTAAATATCCAACAGGAATGCATGATATAATTATTGCTTAACCTGGGTTAATCTTTAGAATTTCTACCGTTCTGTACGCACTCACCGATAACTGGATATTAGCCTGAAAGCTCACAATACCCAAGATTCAACTCATAGACCACATGAATTTCATGAAGAAGGAAGACCAAAGTATGGGTGCTTCAGTCTTTCTTAGAAGGAGTAACAAAATACTCATGGGAGCAAATATGGAGACAAAGTATGGGACAGAAACTGAAGGAGGGGTCGTCTGGAGACTGTTCCACTTGGGTATCCATGTGCAGTCACCAAAGGTAGATGCTGATGTGGATATCAGGTAGTGAACGCTGACAGGAGCCTGATATAAATGTCTCCTTAGAGGTCTGCCAGATCCTGACATATACAGAGGCAGATGCTCACAGCTCACCATTGAACTGATCATGGGGTTCCCAATAGAGGAGTTAGAGTGAAGACTGAAGGAGCTGAAAGGGTTTGAGGCCCCATGAGGAGAGCAACAATACCAATCAACCAGAACTCCCAGGGTCTAAACAACAAGTCTGGGAGCATATAGGGAGGGCCCCATGGCTCCAGCTGTATATGATGGCCTTGTTAGGCATAGGTGGGAAAGGAGGTCCTTGGTCCTCTGAAGGCTGGATGCCCTGGTGTGGGGAATTCGAGGGTGGAGAGGTAGAAGTAGGTGGGTGGATGGGGGCACATCCTCATAGAAGCAGGAAGAGGGGATGGGATGGGGGTTCCGGGGGAGGAATGGGGAAAGGGGATAACATCTGAAATGTAAATGAAATATCCAATTAAAAAAAGAGAGAAATGTTCAACATCCTTAGTCATCAGGAAGATACAAATCAAAACGACCCTCAGATTCCACCTCACACAGGTCAGAATGGCTAGGATCAAAAACTCAGGTGACAGGGGATGCTGGCAACGATGTGGAGACAGAGAACACTCCTCCATTGTTGGTGAGATTGGAAGCTGGTACAACCACTATGGAAAGCATTCTGGTAGTTCCTCAGAAAATTGAACATAGTATTACCTGAGGATCCAGCTATACCACTCCTGGGCATATACCCAAAAGATGCTCCAACATATAACATGGACACATGCTCCACTATGTTCATATCAGTCTTATTTATAATAGCAAGAAGCTGGAAAGAACCCCAATGTCCTTCAAAAGAGGAATGGATAAAGAAAATGTGGTACAATATACAATGGAGTACTACTTAGCCATTAAAAACAATGAATTCATGAAATTCTTAAGCAAATGGATGGAACAAGAAAATATCATCTTGAATGAGGTAACCTAGTCACAAAAGAACACACATGGTATGCACTCACTGATAAGTGGATATTAGCCCAAAAGCTCAGAATATGCAAAATATAATTCACAAACCACATGAAGTTCATGAAGAAGGAAGACCAAAGTGTGGGTGCTCCAGTCCTTCTTAGAAGGGAGAACAAAATACCCACGGGAGCAAATACAGAGACAAAGTATGGAGCAGAGACTGAAGGAAAGGCCATCCAGAGACTGCCCACCTGGGGATTCATACCATATACAGTCACCAAATGCAGTCGCCGTTGTAGATACCAAAAAGTGCATACTGACAGGAGCATGATATAGCTGTCTCATGATAAGCTCTACCAGAGCCTGACAATTACAGAGGCGGATGCTTGCAGCCAACCATTGGACTGAACATGGTGTCCCCAATGGAGGAATTAGAGAAGGACAGAAGGAGCTGAAGGGGTTTGCAGTTCCATAGAAAGAACAACAATATCAACTAACCAGATCCTCCAGAGTTCCCAAACAACCAAGGAGTGCACATAGAATGACCCATGTCTCTAGCCACATAAGTAGCAGAGGATGGCCTTGAACAGCATCAATGGGAGAAGAGGCCTTTGGTCCTGTGAAGGCTAGATGCCCCAGTGAATGGGAATGTCAGGGTAGAGAAGTGGGAGTGGGTGGTTGGGTGGGGGACCAACCTCATAGAAGCAGGGGGAGGGGAATGGGATAGGGGGTTTCAGGGTTGGGGATCAGGAAAGAGAGTAACATTTGAAATGTAAATAAAGAAAATATCCAATAACAAAAGAATTTCTACCATTCTGCTTTTATTTAGAATGCTACTTTTGAAAAGAAAATAATGATGTTATGAATAAAGTAGAGAAGGCCCAACACACTTCAAATTTCCATCAACTCCTTTTACGCTACACTTCTTTAGTTAGAGGCATACTGCTGATTTCTTTGATGTAAAGCCAAAAAAATCATAATCTTCAAAACTGACCATAGACTATACAAGCGATTTCCCTCTGTGGTTATTCCCTGTTTTTTGTTCTAAATGATATTGTTTTGAAGGACTTTACTAATCCAGTTTGAGTGCAGTCTAGGAAAATAAATTAAGCATCTCTTATGGCTATTTTGTGTGTGTTACATCAGTAGTCTAAAAAAATATAGTTATAGCTCATAGCATTTATCTATCTGGATTTTCATGTTTTCTTCCCAAATGATGGAAATGGGTATTTGTTTAATTTTTTTAGATATGTATTTAATTAAAATGTTTAACAAGAATATAATGAAGTAAATTGTGGGGTGTGTGTGTGTGTGTGTGTGTGTGTGTATGTGTGTAAAATCTATAGTACACAAATAGTGTGTTGGCCACAACTGTAAGAGATACGTTTGGAAACTTTGAATTTCTGTGATGTCAAATGAAAGATAGTGTCTTCAATAATCATGCTATGTTTATACTATAAAGTTCTAATGTTCTTAATAAATAAAACAAGAATAAAGCATGCCTCTTTTGGGACTAGGTCATGCAATGTCTTTAAAAATGAATGAACAAAGGGAGAGAAACTTTACTCTCAAAAGTTAGGGAGATATTAGTATGTTAGAGTTAAATGCAAAGAAAATCTTTTTTTAGAAGATGCTAAGGGTAAATCATGTTTCAAATAAAATCATTTTTTCAGACAACGGCAGAATTAATGAAACAAGTAGACAGGAGACTAAGAGGCAAATAAAAGAATACATAGAGAAAAGGAATTGAGAATAAAACAAATGTGAGGTATAAAGCAGAATGGAAGCTATATGTAAAGACTCATATAAAGATAAAGAAGCAAATAACTTGACAAAATTAAAAAAATATAGAGAAGTTGAGTCTGTCAGTGTAAATATATCATTCAAAAAATATCCCTCTGAGGTGGCATGTTGATAAATTGGAGTGTTGTTTTAAGGGATGAACTAGAACATTCTATTCTCTGCTCAGTTTTGTCCAAACATAAAAATTTCAAAGAAAGTAGAAGTTGATGATTAAATTCTTACAAAGCCATGGAGATAGCTCAACCGGTAAAGTGCTCACCTTGCAAGCAGGAGGACCTGAGTTCAATCCCCAGCACCCACGTAAAAAGCCAGGCTCCGTGACACGAGCTCAACATCACAGGATTGGGGTGGTGGGGACAGGCAGACAACTAAGACTTTCCCACCAACAAGCATCATTGTTCTGTGGACTTCAGGCCAGTGAGAGACCCTGTCTAATAAAACAAGGGAGCTGTACCATGGGATGGCACATCTGGTTAAGGTATAGTGACAGGGTCAGGATGCTTGCTGGTCACATTGAATAAAAATTTAGGAAAGAGAGTAAGCAGGAAAAAGAATGGGTTAGAAAATGTCAAACCTTTCCCCAAACCCCCAGTGATCTATGTCCTCCATCGCGGTGATATCTCTTAATGTTTCCACAACCTTCTAAACTAATATCATCAACTGGAGACACAGGATTCAAACTCAAGTGCTTGTGGGGATTTATCACATTCAAACCACACTTCAACTTTGGCTTTCACAGACTCATAACAATCTCAAGACTCAAAATGCATTCAGTTCAGCTTCCAAAGACGACATAGTCTTTAAGAATCTCAACACTGTCAAAAGTCCAAAGTCTATCTGAGACTCAAGGCCATCTCTTTACTTTGCGACCCTATAAAGTCATAAAATTACATGCATACCATAGTCAATTTGACTCAACTCACCAAAACCATGGAACAAACTCAGACTACTTCCAAAGAAGACATGTTTGTGCTGTTGTATTGTAAATAAGGGTCTAGGAAGGAAAAAAAATGGTCACAGGGAGTCTACAAATACAGAACTCTCCTGACTAAGCTCAGAGCAGTGACCTGAAGATTTATTGATAAAAGGAGGGGAAATACATCAAAAGGAAAACATAAAGAATATGTCAGAAATATTCTTGCATTGGTAATGGAAGAACACAAAAATGTTTATTTGTAGTATGAAGAAATAAATATTATTTTTATAATACATGCAGGTCCAATGAGAAATACTTCAAAGGCGTAAACCTCTATAAAGATGTGCAAAAATGACTTCCATTCTCCAGGCTGTATCTCCAATTCCTCTTGTGCAATACATTTTCAAACACTTACGCAGCCAACTCTAACACGGTTATATTATTTAAGAAAATTCTGCTTCAACCTTTGAACTTTCTTTGAATGTATTATCTGGCTATTTATATTTCCACTTAAGCTTTGCTTCTAGTGAACTAAGAAGGCATCACTTAACCAAAGCAACGATTTCTAGGAAGTTATGGTAAAAGAAATTTGAAGTAAGACCACTGCAACTTGGAAGTTTAGCTGTTAACTGAACCACTGCCCACTGATGAGGCCTAGCCATGAAATGAATTAGTAAAAAAGGTTTTCCTGAGCAACAAAAACCCATGAAGCTTTCTGAAGTTAATTTTCAAAATAGCATGAGGCAAGCTGAGAGGAAAATCATTGGAACTGTGGGCTCAGAAGTGAGGCAAAAGTACTGCCTGCAGAGCTGCGTGCCCTTATTGCAGATGTGAATTCTCTCCCTAATCCATCCTGTAAGAAAGAGCAAATGTCAGGTCCACATCACTCTCATCAGAGCATGAGCTGCTTCTTGCAGGCTGTTGTCAATCATCTGAGACCCATCTATCTGTACACACCCACAGCAAAGAACAAGCAAACCTTACACATATGACTTCAACCCAGTTAAGTTATACACAGGTAAAGAATTAGCACTGAGTGGTGTACTGAGCTTTAAGGTTGCTTTGCAGAGTTATAGTCATGTCAGTGTATATATTTATACATACATACATACATACATACATACATACATACATACATGCATGTATGCATACACACAAATTCTTGTTTGGGGGATTACTTCTAGAACTATTGTATGTGTCAATATATCCATTGAGATAGTACAATCATCCATAAAGACAGTCTTATAAATATGTGTATTTTTCATCTTTCTAAACAGGCAATAAAATTCTGTTCTTATTACTTTTCCAAGAAATTATTTTAAAAAAGAAAAGAGGGGTTGTAGAGATTGCTCAGTTGGGAAAATACTTGCTCTGTAGGCACAAGAACTTAAATTTGAACCCCCATGTAAAAAGACTATGTGTGGTTTTCAGTTGCACACCTTCTATTTCTTGTGAAAATGTTCAACAGATGCACTTTTTATAAAAGAAACCAAAGTATATCAGAAAATAAGTTTATTCAACTTCATTGCTTAAAAACATTCACCCTTCAGAGACAGTGACGACACATTTTTTCTTTCTTTTTTTTTTTTATTGGATATGTCCTTTATATTTACTTTTCAAATGTTATTCCCTTTCCTGATTTCTGCCCCAGAAACCCTCTATCATATCCCCCTCCTCCTGCTTCTATGAGGGTATTTACCCACCCACTCCCAACACCCCACCCTGGCATTCCCCTACACTGAGGCATTGAGCCTTCACAGGACCAAGGACTGCTACTCACATTGATGCCCAACAAGGCCATCCTCTGCTACATATGCAGCTGGAGTCATGGGTCCCTCCAAGTGTACTCTTTGGTTGGTTGTTTAGTCCCTGGTAGCTCAGGGGGGTCTGGTTTGTTGATATTGTTGTTCTTCCTATGGGATTGATAATCCCTTCACCTTCAGTCCTTTCTCTAACCCCTCCATTGTGGCCCCCCGTGCCTGGTCCAATGGTTGGCTGCAAGCATCCACCTCTGTATTTATCAGGCTAGTAAATCACACCAAAAATGATCCAACACCAGTACAGGGACAGAAAGCTAACACTAAGGTCACTTGTCACCAAGCATATCTGTGTGTTCTGCAACCATAGAAGCTCTAGAAATGAGACACACAAAATCTGTGTGAGACTGAGACATTCCTTGGCTAGAGCATATCTCTTCCCGAGGTGATATTCTCATGTTTCTTATGTTAAAGCTCCCAGAAACATCCTAACAATGTGAAACATAGCCCAGATAGCATTACTTGTCAGAAAAAGAGTGGGATTTGTATAACCAAAACAAGCAATTGATGGATGGAAACTCAAATCCCATCCCTCTGATCAAAACATGGCAAGGCTTATTGCTAGCAGCCTTGGAGTGGCTTGATCACTACTTTGCAAAAGCTATACTTTCAAGAGATATTGTTTCTTTACAACTCACCCGAATCCTAATATTCCTGGCGAATTTTGATGGTCTAGTCAGGTGGAAACTCCTTTGCTATCAAGTAACAACTATACAGAAAGATTATTATGATTGAAAGCAGTGTTAATCTTTGGGATGGGTAGGAAGCTTATTAAAGTATATAGGTTAAGAGTAGTAGAGACAGAGGGACAGGGTAGTCTAATAAAGGAATAATTATGACCAAAGCATGGGACATGTAATATTAAAATATTACATAATTACTCTACTTAAAGGCAGGTGTTTAGATGCATACTTTAGAATCCTAAGGGATGGATGCACTGAGATATCCCCATATTGCAGATGAGTACCCTGTTGGATATTCACATGGAATGTAAGTGCAGAAAGGAATCATCTCCTACCTAGGCTTCTTATCTCTGGTCTGCCTCCTTTTCCTGTATACCCTTGGTGTATTGTACTGGCATAAATGATACAAATGTGTTTCTGATCTGTAAATCTAGGGAGAACCAAGATATGCCCATTTCATTCCCACAGGGCTCGGTTTTTCTTTTGTGTCTGCAAGGATTTCCAAGCATCTTTTCTATTAGTCTGTCCCCATCTTACCAGAGTAGGATTGTCTGAGGGAGTATATACACTTACGTGTATATGTAAGTGTTTGTAGAGTTCTTAGGTCAAGTACCTGCTGCATTCTGAGAACTACATTCCCGAGGGATCATCACAGTCAAGTCAGATTTGGGTAGGAGTCATTGAAATCATATGTAGGTAAAATTCAGGAAAGTAATTTCTTCTGATCTTGGTAATGTAATTTTTATGGATATTTCCCTTGTGAAAAATGGTAAAACCGTGAAATTGTTACTAACAGATACCTCAGAATTTTGGATGTGAGGCTCACTATCATTTGTAAATACTTTTCAAAGAAAAAAAAAATTCCAATAGCTCCAAGTTGATTAGAATAAGAATACCCAATCCATGAGTAAGAACCTGAAGACACGAGGTGTTATGTAATTATTACCAAATCATATATCAAGCAGGTAACGATTCTGAGATTTAAGCCAATTCTGTTTCACTCTAAACTTAGAGCCCCTTATCTATGCTGACAATTCTTTTTTAAGATTTATCTTTATTATTTTTAAATTATGTGCATATAAGTGTTACATATGTGCATTTGTGTACAGGTGCCTGTGGAGGCTAGCGGATGATATCAGATCTTCTGGAGCTGTAACTATAAAATGTTGGGAGAAGACATATGTGGGTGCTGAGAACTGAACTTAGACCCTCTGTAAGAGCTGTGCATGTTTTTAACCACAAAGGCATCTTTCTAGCCTTCAAACAATCCTAAAGTATGTATATTAAAACTAATATAATTATTATCTCTACCAGTTGGGAAAATAATAGTATTGTGCAATTTAAATTTTAACTTTCAAATTTGGTTTCTTTATTACTAGTAATATATGCACATGGTGGACTTAAGAAAAGGGGTGTGTATTTGCGCCATGGCATACATACAACTCCAGAGAACAACTTTTGGGAATTGATGGTAGTTTAAACAGATTCAGCACCAATAGATTTCATGTATTTGAATGCTTGGCCCAAGGAGGTTGGCACTATTAGGATGTATGGCCTTGTTGGAGTAGATCTGGCCCTGTTGGAAGAAGTGTGTCAATGTAGGAGCAAGCTTTGAAGTCTCCTAAGCTCAAGCTTTACCCAGTATGGAGTCTAGTCTCCTTCTGTTGCCAATGGATCAAGATGTAGAATTCACAGCTTCTTCTCTAGCACCTTGTCAGCTGGGATGCTGCCATGCTTTCCACCATGATGATAATGGGCTGAACCTCTGAAACTGTAAGCCAGCCCCCAATCAAATGTTCTTCTTTATAAGAGTTGTCTTAGTCATGGTGTCTCTTCATAGCAATGAAAGCCCTAGTAAGACAGAAGTTGCTATAAGGCACTAGAGTGTTTCTGTGATAGGTCTGAGTATGCTTTCATTTGGAGGGATGTGGATATTAAAACTTTGGATTAGGAAAGCAGGAAGATGCTTTAAGAAGGGCTTGATGGGCCAAAATAGAAGGGACATGGAAGACAGTAGTGCTGAGAGTTATTTGAACTGTGGGAATTTGACTCAAGAGGTTTCAGAGGAGAGGAATTTTATTGAGTTGCCTAGAATTCAGTCTTGTGATATTTTGGTGAAGAGTGTGTCTGTTTTGTGACCTTGTCTGAATAGTCTTTCTGAGGATAAAATTTAAAAAAATAGATTAATTGCATTGACAAAGGAAATCTCAAAACAGCTAAGCATAGACTCTATCCTGTGGGTCACTCTTATGAAGAGTATTTAGATCAAACATGTCACAAACTAAGAAAGGAAAAATACAAAATATACGGTTCAAAGGTTAAAGGGGTACAGGAAGTGAAATGGAGCTAAATTCTCTGTTCAAGGAGATAAACAGATTAAATATATTAAATAGAATTAAGAGAATGATGACCTCAGAGTAAGAACCCACCCAGCTAACCTTCTATCTTGTGAAAATCATGTTCTCCAAGGGCATTGCCACCTATTCTAAATACACAATGCATTTACAGATGTACAAGAGATAGTTATATCATGTTAGGTGTTACTATGACCTAGATACTTTTTCCTTTTTTTGTTTATTTGTTTGATTTTGGGTTTTGTTTGTTAAGGGGAATTTGTTTTTGCTTGCACAAGAAAGTTGACTGAGATCTACTGACTGCCAAAGATTACTTAAATTTATTAGAAACGTGTTTCACTTACCTTTTTTTTCTCAAATTATAAAACAATGCCTAACATCATTTTTATTTCTAAAAAATTTTTTAATATATTGAAATTAAATTAATTTTCTTTCTTAATATGCAAAATGTATGTGCATATACATGGAGGACATATGAAGCCATGATGTATATAGATGTATTATATACAAATAGGATGCTTAAGTAAAAAAATGGCATATGCATTAGTTACTTATATTCAATTGGACATAGGAAATATGATTTTGTGTCGAATTGACAAGGGTTGGATTCTAATGGCTATTGTCAGTTGTCAACTTGACTATATCTAGAATGAACCATAATTTAGAAATGGAGTATACACCTGATCTGGATCTTGAGGCAGGAAGACAACATGTCTTTGAATATCTTGAGGTGGGATGACACACATGTCTGACCCAGATTGAAAGACTCCTTTAATCTAGATCTTGTTGTGTAGTGGCCATGCTTATAAAGATATATAATGGAAAGGAATTAAAGAAAGGTATGGTGGTACTTACCTTTGATGCCAGTACTTAGAAGACAGAGGCATGCCTATCTCTGAGTTCAAGGCCACCCTGATCTGCAGAGAAAGTTTTCTAACAGCCAAGCTTAAACAGTTCTGAAAACAGAAAAGCTGGTGAAGATGTAATTTAACAAGGGAGCCATGTTTGAGCCCCAGCAAGCAGCTTCAACCATATGGTTCTGGCTTTAGAGTCAAGAAATCTCCCTTCTCAACTAAGTAAAATTGCTGAGACAGATGTATGGCAGGGATGTCGCGGCATGGAGATCCAGAGAGGCCATTGCATGAGTCTGTGGAGGTGAAGCATGAATTGTCTTGGACACTCCAAGATATTAGAGATGTCAGAGCTATGAGATACTTGCTGAGAAAAGCTGCTAGCAGGAAGCGGAACCAGTTCAAGAGAAAGAAGTGTGTTACAGTCAACAAAGCTGAAAGGAGTTGGAGATCTGAAGAATAATTTGACATCAGACATGGAGGTGCAGAGTTTGGAGTTTTCCCAGCTAGTTTTCAGTTCTGATATGGTCCAGTATATCTTCATTGTTCTTTCCATACATTTTGGAACAGTAATGTATAGCCGTGCCACTGAATGTTGGAAGTATTTGAGCCAGGGTTTTTTTGTTTTTTTTTTTGATTATAGGGGATTACAGTTAACAGATTGCATGAGTCTCAGAAGAGACTTTGAACTTCTAAGCATTGTTGAGATTGTGATAGATCATGGGGACTTTTGAGTTGAATTAAATGTATTTTGCATAGCATTCAGCTAAAAGCCTGTGAGGGCCAGGGAGTGAAATGTGGTGATTTGAATAGGTTTGGTCACCATAGTTAATATGTTTGAGTGCTTGATCCATAGTGGGTGACACTACTAGGAATTGTGGTCTTGTTGCAGTATGTGTGACCTTGTAGGAGGAAGTGTGTCACTGTAGGGGCAGGTTTTGAGATCTTCAATGCTCAAGCTATGCTCAGTGTAAAATCAAGTCTCTGTCTTCTACTGCTTATGGATCAAGATGTAGAACTCTCTCCTCCTCCACCACTGTATCTGCTGTTGGCATGCTTCCTGCCATGATGATGATAGACTAAACATCTGAAACTGTAAGGGAGCCTCAATTAAATATTTTCCTATATAAGAGTTGACATGTTCATGGTGTCTCTTCACAACAATGGAAACCCTAAGACAGAGTTAGTTCTCTCCTCCCATTGAGGGTTTCAGAAATCTAACTCACAATTGAATTCAGTTTATCAAGTTTATATGGCAAGTACACTTACCTATTGGGATATCTCACCAGCCCCTGGATCTTAACTCAGAATACCTACATGTTGCCTAGCACCTAGTTGTATACCAAAACCGTAAGGATGAAGCCTTCATCCTTGGCTGGAACATATTTCCCTCAAGAAGTCAACCCTTCCATGAAGAAATGCTGTCATGGTATGGTTAATACTTGGGAGTTTTAAGAACTGTCTTTGCCAAGATACTTTGGGAGACTTTCTGTGCTGATCACTGTGAAAAGCACTTTGCAAGGATTATTTCACTTCCGTTCCGGCTCACAGTGCCTAAGAGGTTGGAGAAAAGGTTGGAGCTAGCATGGTAACTAACCCCTTAAGAGATAACAATTTTAATAGACAAGAGGTTACATAGAACTACTTAGACTCACAAAGATCTACTTAGAAATCAGTGAAAAACTGGGGAATTTGGTAAGTGAATTAACAGTATGACCTCAGACCCTCTGTGTATAACAAGTCTGCTGGTCCACGAGAGACAACCAAACACCAGGGCAAAACTATACAGAGAATGCCACAGGAGTCAGAAGTTTAAATAAGCAAGAAACTAGTCAAGAGGAGGGCAAATATCTCAAGAAGGAAGGATCTGTTGGTAATTCATGAATAGATCAGTAGCTCCTTGTATCCATGTTTGTACTTCAGCCTTGGATGTCAAGCAGGACAATCAAAAGCTTTCAAGGAACACAAGAGAAGCCTGAGTTTGTCTTGCACAAGTTCATAAACTTTGCACTTGTCATTCAAAGTGACTCTGAGAAGCTGCCAGAAGAAAATAAAAACAGTATTGCTCTGTGTTATTATGATAGTGCTTTGAGACTGATTAAGCCCTCAGCATAGTGGAAACAGAGCTACATTTTGGGGGGCTTCCGTTGTCAGACCCTTTCTGAGTGACTCTCTAGATTATCCTGTGACCTCTCAAGGCATTTCTGCTTCCTCTTGCTGACACCCAATAGAAAGTCATCTTGCAGTTTAAGATGACTTACATTTCATCACATCTGCAAGATTCAATTCGAACTCTTAGCACAGTTTGCAAACTTTTCCCCTCCATCCAACTTCCCCCACGTTGTCATCTTGATTGCTGAGGGAGCACTATTTTTTTTTTCCTTTTGTGGGCCTGAACAAAGGCAGGGCTGCTTAGGCAGTAACTATAAGTGTATTTAGGAAAACAGCTCTACTTACTAGAGAACATCTTGTTTAGTACTTAACGCTACATGATGAAGACAAACTTCATCCTGGAGTTTTCTGGGTCTACTTTCTCCCACCATTTCCATCTGTTATTTGGCTGTGATACTGACAGCAACTCAGATGGATAAGTGCTCATCCAGTGCTCCTATATCTGGGTCCGTCTGTTAACCCATGAGTTTAGATCAGTCATTCAGACTTCATTTCTTTGATGCCTACAAAAGGGTTTCATAGTTTGGTCACTTAACAAAGCAAATATCTCCCATCCTCTCACGGCGTTTTTTCATATCTTCCAACACAAGATTGCTATGACTCCTCCTTGTAAGTATGGTGTCTAAATTAAATGTGTCTTTTATATAATGTTGATTTGCTGATCATATCCATTTGTAGATAATAATCACAAGTACACATTCATGCATACATACCGAAATCGAGAATGCTATTTACCTAAATTCTTACTAGGTATCTATTGTGGTTATACTTATATAATAAAGTTATATGATATCAGTAGGTAAATGTATTTGCTTTGCAAGATTAAGGAGAGAATAATCCAAATTCCCAGAATCCATGTAAAATAATAGGTGCACAGAACAAGCACTGTGAAAACTCATGGGGCAGCTAGCCTGGTATGTGCTTCAGAAAAACAACAAAGATGATCTGTTTCAAACAAGGTGAAAAACAAAAACATGAACCTGCATTTAAACACACAAATGAATGCATGGACATACAATCGCGAGCACACACACACACACTAACACACACACATACACAACCATACACATACAAGCATAAAATTAATTTTAAAACACTATGATTGATCGTCTCTATTTTATATAACAGTATTTTCTAGATTTTTCCATAATTGTCATTGATTTCTTATTAAAGATATTAAAGAAATTTCGTTCTGTGTTTTTATGTATGGTATGCACTGGGTACATACATGTATGTGTGTGCATGTATGTGCATGTGCCTCTGTGTGTGTGTCTGTGTGTGTATGTATGGTTGTCTGCACACATATGAAAATTGTCTGTGCACCTGTGTATGTGTGAATATGGAGTCCTAAAGTTGATATCAGGAATCATTCTCCATCACTCTTCCATTTTATTATTTAAGCAGGTGAGGCTCTCTCAGTAAAACCTAGAGATTATTGATATGGTTAGTTTTATCAACCAGTTGGCTCTGGGAATCTCCTTTCTCCCCTTTTCAAGGCTTAAATTATAAAATGGTTGCCAACCTG